>JARQST010000580.1:0-30393 GCA_030142225.1 Pachycephus smyrnensis
TCGATCGTTTCCCTGACCCGTTTCGCTGTGTGTGATGGGGCATTATCGTGAAGAAAAATGACTTTGTGTTGTCTTTTTCGATAATCCGGTCGTTTTTCTTGTAATGCTCGATTTAAATCGATCATTTGCTGTTGGTAGCGATTCGTGTTAACAGTTTCACCAGGTGTTAGCAGCTCATAATAGATAACACCCTTCTGATCCCACCAAACACACAGCATTGTCTTCTTTCCTAAGCGATTCGGTCTTGCACTGGATGTCGATGGTTCGCCCGGATTCACCCATGATTTACGACGCTTAGGATTCTCAAAATAGATTCATTTTTCATCACCTGTCACGATTCGATGGAGAAATGACTTTGGTTTGAATCTGTCGAACAGAATTTTGAAGGTGATTTTCCGATTTTCTTGCTGCCTTTCGTTTAGTTCATGTGGAACCCATTTTCCGACTTTCTGAACCTTTCCCATTGCTTTCAAACGAATAGAGATGGCTTTCTGCGACACATTCAGTTGATCCGCGAGTTCTTGTTGAGTTTGAGTATCGTATTCATCCAGTAAGGCTTGCAATTCGTTGTCTTCGAACATTTTCGGTGGTTTTCCACGATCTTCGTTCCTCACATAAAAATTACCACTTTTGAATTTTTTAAACCACTCGAAACACTGTGTTTTGCCAAGAGCATGTTTACCGTAAGCTTCGACAAGCATTCGATGCGATTCTGCAGCAGTTTTCTTCAAGTGATAACAAAAAACCAGTGCTGTCCGCAAATCGTAGTTCGTAGGCACAAAACTCGACATGTTGATGCTTGTAGTAAATACACTGGTATATCGAACTTGGGTCGTTGTCTACTGAAAATCTTTCTCAGCTGCTAGAGGGAGAAGATGACGCTGCAGAAGCGGTCATACGGTCCCTAAACTGATGGCAAGCACCATGTATAGGGAAATTCCGGTTTCATACTTCTAGACGTGGTATATGCATTGTCGGGAAACCCGTCGGCCGCATTCCGTGTTGGTAGTGTGCGCGATTTTGAAAGTACGGGTCATCTGAAATGAAAAATTATTTTGTAGACGAATAGCATAGCTAAAGGTCTACGTATGATTTTTTTTTATATTGAAAATCGTATAAATGGCAGTCATCTTAAGATAAAAATTCATTTTTGACATAAGAAATCAAACTTTAAAAATGTATAATAAAGAAATGGTCATTCATCGAAAAAATTGTACGTCAACATGTAGCTATACTATTCTTGTATAAAATAATTTTTGAAATTTTAATTTCCAACGACCTGTACTCTTAAAATCGTGTACACCGGATGTTTATCGAGATTTTTCAGTTATATTTTTAAGAAAACTTTATCAAACCATGTACTATATGTAAACATAATTTTTTATATAATGTAGCTGCGTCACAAAAAAATCATTGAATTCTGACCTATTTTCTGGTCCTCAAAGGTGACGTAACCCCTTAATCCTTTGAAGCACAGTGCATCTGTATAGATACGCCTTTTGAAAATTAAAAAAATGTTTCTTTCACTCCGATTTGAAGTAAAATTTCAAAATTCACAATACTTGACTCAATATGGCGACTCAAAATTCGAAAATTTTTTGATTTGTATAAAATGTACCGCAGTAAAACACTGGGGGTTTTTGGGGTCGCTGATTTCGAATATGAAATAAAAATTCAAAATGGTGGATTCAATATGGCGGACCAAAATTAGAAAAAGTAGTCTGATTTGCATAAAGCTCGGTAACCAGGGATTTTTTTGAGCCGCTAATTATAAATCTAATTACCAAATTCAAAATGGCAGATCCAATATGGCACACCAAAGTCGCAAAACACTCGAATACCAACTTTGGTGTAAGTCTGACTTTTTGTAATTCTGTTCCACCATATTATATTATCCGTCATTTTGAATTTTTCTATTTTTACTTCAGATTCGAAATCAGCAACCTCAAAAACCCCTGAGTACCAATTTTCATGCAATTTTTATAATTTCGCTCCGCCATTTTGAATTTTGAAAATTTCAAATTTTCACTCTACATTCGAATTCAGCGACTCAAAAAAACCCGACAGGTGAGTTTAAAAAAAATTGCATGTAAGAAAAAATGTATACTTTAAAGGGTTAAACGATTATTTTAATATGATATTACACTAAACACTCAAGATGTTAACAACATTTTTTGTTTTATTCGTTGAAGTAATTTTGGCAAAATTAAAAAAAAAATGTTATAGATACCTTCTTGATGGATTTACCATTTAACTATTAATCGCACAATGAGTTTTTTATAACGGAAGCTAAAGCATTATTTAAATCTCTTTCTAAAGGCGCTACTGATGACGAAAAAGCACAAAAATCTGCAAGAAAAATGGCTGAATATATTCTCCATTTACTGCGCGGCATAGGAAACCAACGGCAATCTCTTGAGAATTACAAGTAATAATATTTATTTTGAACAGACTAAAATGATGTAAAATAAATATATTATTTGTACACCTTTCCTGCTTAACAGATCATTGATGATCAAACCTAGCCCTCAAGAACTGGCACAATCTAGAGGAATCATAGAACATCTCATCACAGATTTACTTGACCCCACTAAAGAAGAAATTCAAGATATACAAGGAAAAACAACCTCTCTTATATCGGCAGGCTTTAAGTATGAATTTTTTAAAAGGATTATTCATAGTAAATTCTCACAAAGGAATATAAATATATTTTTAGTATAATACAACGTAAGAGTATCGTAAACAAAATGCACTAAAATAAGTTTTTATTGAAATTACAGTTTACTCCTTAAAGGAAGAACAAAACTACATCCTTCTGATAATCCCTGGATAATAATTTATGTTCTGGGCGGTATAACACCGGAGGAAGCTCGACTTGTTGAAACTATTGTTTCCTTGCACAGACCTCGTTCTCCTAATATAACATTGGCAGGATCTAGACTATTAAGTCCCTTAGACGTTATGAACAAAGTACTGCTTTCAAATGTAGATATTTTCAAAAACTAGTTTAATTTTCTTTATCCTTATTGATCATCTTAGATTCTGTCAGCCATGTTAAACCACATTCAGTTATTAAGTAATTGACATTTTTTTTATTTTCGGCTGTTCTAATTGTACACAAATGGTTATCAGATTTTTCGTCTCTATGGAGATTGATTTTATAATTTATATTTTTCATAGCTAATTCTAATCCCTTCTCACCCGAGTCGTGTACTTTAGATACAAAATTGCTAGGCCTTGTATACATTGTAGCAATATTAAACTGAGTTACACTTTTATGTAAAAGTTCTAACAAATTTGTTATGTACGAGTCCATTGCCCAGATTCCACCCTCATCGCGATTCTCCCAATAAAATGCTGAAATACTGTCAATCGCAACAAGTGCTATGTTATAGTTGTCTAGTAACGTAGTTTCCAATGTTCTTAATGTAAGAAGAAATTGTGAATTATTATAACAATTAATAATATTTAGACATTTCAAAGAGGAATTGATTATCATATCCATCTCCTCGTTGTTTGGAAGTTTCTGGTTATTGGATTGAAATGCATTTTTTATATAATTAAACATTAAGTCAACTAATTTCGTAACCATAAAATGCTGGTCGGTATTTATAAATATCACACCTATGCCTAATCCGATACGAACATTCGAATATTCTAAAGGTAATATACATTTAGCAAGAAGCTGTGTCATTAAAAATGTTTTTCCACTAGATACATTTCCGGCAATCTCCACAGTTTCTTTGCACAGTAGTCCATCCGGAAATAATACATTACACAGGCCCTTAAGAGATGGTCGATTACCGAGTCTTGTAAGTAATTGCAACCCTGATTCTATTTGTCTAGTAGATGACTGTATTGACATTGCTTTAGCCACGTAGAGAATTACTGCAACATTAAAATTCAGGACTGTTATCAAACGAAATGCATCAGTTTTTTTTGCAAATATTGTATATACGATTAGAAGTCTCAAATATTCTAATGTTAGTTCTAATATTGTAGGAGCCGTATTGACAATTTATTCTTAAGATCTTTTCTTTTTTTTGTTTTATTGGTTTCGGCTTATCGTGTATATTAGACATCATGTCATGTGCCAGACCAGATACCGGTAAATCTTCTACGTAATGTGTGCTTCTCTGATTATGAAGCTCCTCAGTATCCCTTGATCAATTTTTGACACTGATAGAAATTACATCATATTAATTTCTACATGGTTATTCAGGTGTATTGAACCATCTATCATTTCATCATAAAAATCTAATTGTACATGTTAATTTCAGTTGGCGCAATATTTCTGAATAATATTGTAGAATAAATTTACTTTCAGTATTAATACAGTCGCCGCCCGATAGGAGGCTGTTCAATAACCGATCATTTCTCCTCCGTTCTGCTTCGTTGAGAAAATAACTTTACGTTACTGAAAACTGCGTCTGAAACTTGGTCGGAGCCGTTTGATAGGAGCAAACTATTTTTCTAATTCATTCGATTTTACGCCTTATGTTCAACCTCGCCTCGCAATAGGAAGGGACGCACGATTCCGAAAGTTTTGGGTCCCTATCATTTTCCTGAATGGCTAATTTCTGGCAACATTATTTTCCCAAATCGTCATTTTTCCGAAAAATTAGCTTCCCGAATATGTACAACTTCCCGAACGTGTGTAAAGTTAGTTATTCGGGAATGTGAATTGAATGTAGAATTTAATCATTCATGTATAGGGTCCGTATACGTATATGGACCCATGCCGCGATTCATTTACATCGCTATATGTCGAAAAAATACTACAGATATCGTACATTTTCAAAAAGATTTATTAAATGTAATATTTGGGCTTTCAGTATATTGCAGCAAAAAAATGTTGAACATCTTTTAAATTGTTTAAATAGCGCAAAAACAAACGGTTTAAGTAGCGATCACGTTTGGAAATTTTAAGTGTTTTATTTAGCGAGCAAACGTTCGTAAAAAATTCTCAGATATTTCCTATAAGTACTTTGAAGGTCTCTCTATCCAACGGTTCCAAGCAGACGCCAATTGGACAAATAGTTTTATTGTTATATGAACCAAAAAACCAGCAGAGTTCTATTTCCGCAACGAAGGAAAATATAGATTTGCGTTTTGGCCTAACATGTTTTATATAATTCAATTAAAACTTGGTCATATAGTACAAAACATTTGTAGTTTTCAAATGAACTTTCATTCATAATTTTGTGACTTCTTGTTTGGAAGTTATCCGTAGTTGAAATGAGATTTTCAACGCCGTGGGGCTCCCGGCCGCTAGGACAATCCGCTGCGCGATTCATATATGACTCTGTATTAAAAATAAGATTGGACTTAATGTATTCAAATTTTGTCTATTTATTTTAGAATGTTTCCATATATTAAAGTATTAACGATTATAATTCTTAATCGAAGTAACATTTACAAATTGGGCTGATGGCTCAGTGGGTAGAGTATCACACTCCTCACTTTGAGCATCCTAACAATCGCAGGTTCGAGTCCCACTTACAGCAGCGTGAATAGATATTGTGTACCAACCGCAAGTTACACAAGCACCCATTTAAAAATTTTGTTTATTGTAAATGTTATCCATGTAATTACCGGCAAAAACCACATAAATTATTCATATTGTAATATTTACAGAACATTTTTTTCCGTGTATTCGTTAACCATCGACTGCGGTAGCTGGGCTAGTATCATTTGCCATATCTGGCCGATCGTCGATTACCATTAGTGGGCCCAAGTTATCATCCAGTATTTTTCTCCATTGTTGAGCCAGTAATGGGTGCCATTATCGCGCCGTTATCAAAAGTATGGCGCCCAATAATAGCTCAAAGCTGGGCCAATTGTATGTTATCACTCACAGACCACAAATTTCGGCACCACCAAGGCCAAACACTTTACCACAGAAATACAGGATCGTTCTTTATGAACGCTTACATCAAGCATATTATCTTCATGCACAAACTAACATATCCACTATTACTACACCATAGGTCATACGTTCAGCCACCATGGACCACGGAAGATAATCATCAAGAGCCTACAGAACCCACAGAAGGCATGATCCCGCCCAATAGCGA
Source organism: Pachycephus smyrnensis (assembly GCA_030142225.1). Taxonomy (NCBI): domain Eukaryota; kingdom Metazoa; phylum Arthropoda; class Insecta; order Hymenoptera; family Cephidae; genus Pachycephus; species Pachycephus smyrnensis. The sequence continues at coordinate 6,078 of JARQST010000580.1, forward strand.
TTATTATACATTATTGCACAACTCTTGGTGCAATAAGGGATTTTTATACGCCAACGGTGACCAGGAACTGTGTCAAACCTGCTGGCGACAATCACCACACCGCGATGAATTCACTCAACACCATTTACATATTCTTAGTGTTAACTACGCCCCGCAACTCGCCGAATGCACAACATGTGCAACACGAGCCATAACACTCCAAATGCAGTAACCTGCACACATTACATATTAAAGCAGAATAAAATCTTACACGTCTAACACATACACTAACACACACTACATATTATTATCAAACTATTTATACATTATATATCTTTTTTCCCTCTGTCATATATAACCACACATATTAATATCACACTATTTCTACATTGCAACACTAATATATATTATCAACAACTATGTAACAGAACGAAAAACACACTCTTTTTTTTGTACGAGTGCGTTTTTCATTGGGGGGGGGTTACGGGATGCGTCACACAGGTGCGGAAACGCACCTCTCCATTACAATGGCAAGTATTTCGCAACTCTGACTCATACCCAGATTAAAGGAAACATCCCAATTTCCTATCAAACTCTGACTCATCCTTACTACCAGAATTCACAATCCTGTCTATCGACGCATGCACGTTTATGTCGTCCGTATTGAGGCTCTTGTATGAATGAAAGTGTGTGTGTATTCGTGTATGATGTATGTTCCTGATAATAAGTGTTGTTAATGCTCGAGTTATAGGCACTTACAGGATTAGTGCTATGATCTTGTTCATAATGAGAATCTTGGTAGTTATAGTTCTTGGTCTTCTTACGTTGTCCGCTGCTACTACCGCTGCCACCAGTGTCATAATTTGGTTTTTAGCAAAGCTATGCGTAGCGTGAACCCCAGGCCCAGGATTCGGATTTCGAAGTATATTCGAATAAATATCTTCCTCAAAAGACATTACAACGAACACAAGTATAGTTGACCGATAGTTTATTAACGAGACTTCTTGAGAGTAGTAAGATTTTTGTGTAGAGAGTTCCGTGGGTAGAGGTTGAAGTTAACAGTCGGACTGAGCATGGAGGGCATTCCGCTCCCTTATATTTATACTAAAAATCTGCAGGCTAGAGGGGTAAGAAATGGGTGGTTGAATTCGTAAAGGTGCAAAGGTTTTGTTTGAAGGAAGTGTCGCACTTTGGTATTAGCTAGGATACGAGAAGCTCGTGTTGCAGGGAAGTGATGTACTTCGGCTTATTAGCGACAGATAGGATAGTGAATTCTGGTAGTAAGGATGAGATAAAATTTTATAGGAAATGGGGTGTTTCCTGTAGTCTGGATATGAGTCAGAGTTGCGAAATAGTTGCTATTGTAATGGGGAGGTGCGTTTCACAGTGTAACGCATACCATAACATGTAAAACCCTATATGGGGAAGCCCCCGTACGTGAACAATTAAGTTAAGAAAATTGCATTTACGGAACCATAGCTTAGCGGAGGAGGAAATTGAAATCCTCAACGTAAATCTGACGTGTGTGACGATATGTAAAGGACAATGGTAGAAAGTGGTTAATTGGTTACTATCAAGGAACGTGAACCAACTGTAAAATATGCAACTATGAGCTTAGTAGCTATTAGAGCCGATATTGCAAAATTAAGTATTTGTAGTTACTTTTCCCACATTTTTAGTGGAATAAAATTAATGAAAATATATTAAAATAACATAAAAAGTGTTTAAACTTCTGTCATAATATGAAGATATAGGGGAAGTGCCGAAAATCTTACAAATATTATAGCTCATTAATAAAGACGCACGAGGATTACTCGTTCGCATGTGGATTTAATTATTTGACGCTATATTTTTAATTAATAAAGCAAAGTTGCCTAATTAGTACCACTTTATATTTTTATTCATAAATTACCGAAAACGGAAACAGAACCAAAGTATCACTCATATTGTGTAACAACATTGCGTAAATAACTTACAAATCTTAAAGTCGCATAATTACTTAAGGGAGATGGTACACGGAACTTTTCATTAAAAATTACGGTGAAAATCACGGTAATCGTGGGACATCCTGGCATTCCAAACATAATATGTGTTTATTTTAGAATAATCCATCAAAACACAGTAAAATTTTAGGCACAGCCCATTTGTTTTTACTGAAGTGCAATGGTAAAAATTGTGTTACTTGAAAACATACGAAGTAAAACTTAAATTTATACCTTGTTTAATGTATAAACTCATCTAAAAAAGCCAAATTATCACAGCTACTGTATTAAATTTGACCATGGACTACATTATTTTCCTCGCTTATTGAGACCAAACAAAAAATATTTACCATAGTAGAACAGTGGAGGCGTGCATCATTCGCTTGTTTTCGGCAGTACGTTTGTGGGATCTTTTCAGTGATCATCGCCGACTTTTTCGATTTTCTCTTTTGGCTTTATGGAGGTATATTTTTCAATGTGCATTATTAATCGATATAACTAATTGTAAATCGTTGAAAGATATAAATCCTTTCGGAACAACGAAATAATAAATATCCAACAAACGTCTTCATCATTTAGGTTATAACTTAAATGTCTATTACGTTATGCATATATAGCCTTTCTATGAGAAAAATATGTTTTTTCTTTGACAGATCGCAAATACAATGTGAAATAAATGCAGCAGTACGGTAAAAATATTCACTTCTATAATTTACTATGTACACCATAAAATTTGATTCTACTGCCATTACAAACTTTCTGCCTTATCGGTAAAAAATGATGAAATGCCAAGATATCCCACGGTAATTTTTACCGTGAATTTCACGCAAAAAATTTGAAAAATTTTCTTCGTGTAAGTTTTGGAGGCCTAAAACAAGCTAAATCTTTAGGAATTTTTTAAAGAAAAACTCTAATAGATATCGCAATGAAACTTCATGAGATTTATTAGTTTGTATTTTAGGTATATGAAAAATTTTTTATTTATATAATTTCGTCTATTTTATAGATAGCACTGAAGTTTGTAGTGGCTCTCTCACGACACCACTTCGTGGCGTGCATCATTACAACAGTGCAAATGACAAACGATTTCTTATCTGCATGATTATCGTCATGAAATGAACCTATTGCAGACCCAACATTTTCAAAATTCGCAAAATGGCATGTGTTTAAAATAAAAGTTCGATTTTCGGACAAAATTTTGACCACATTTTGGCGTGTAAAAAAGGGTAATATTTGCCAAAAAGAGCTTATTTAGGCTTATTCCACGACGACAATCATGCATATTAAGAATTCATTTGTTATTTTAATAAAAAATATATAAATAAAAAATTTTTTTCATGTACTTAAAAAACATACTAATAATTCCCATAAAGTTTCATTTCGATATTTATTATAGTTTTTCTGAAAAAAATTTCCAAAATTTCCACCTCTTTTTAGGCCTCGAAAGGTTACAATTCTTCTTAAACGTAGCGATGGTACGATTTAGACAACCTTTCCCTATGTAAAAAGGAAATCAAATATATTCCAATCGTGTATGGAACTGTCAGGAATACGTTCACTGATATAAGCACCATGTCGCCAAGAAAAATTATGTGGATATATGCAGGAAGGTATTTTAACCGTCGATCGATTTGCCTGTGTTCGTTTTGAGCAATTTCTTCGAAGATGAATTTTAACAAATGTTCAAAACGAAAATAAAAAAAGAAAACAGCGATGAAAATCTTTAAACACCCTCCCCTCAACCACATAGGCGCAGATACAGACGGATGGATGAACGATAAGCGAGCAGGCACGCAAGCATGTACATACATACAGTAGACAGAATTTGGAGACATTAAATACCATGGTAGCAACAAACCGAAGGGTCTTCAACGTAACTAATTGCTTACATTTCAATACTCGACTCAAGTATGATCGAATTCTTTTCTACGCATTAAGGGGGTACTCTAGTCTAGACATCCGTTTTTAAGGTGATTTTTGGGAATTAATTACAAAAAAACTTAAACCTACAGATATGGTGTTTTCCATACATATTTATTAATGTTTAAACTAATCCCCCTTAAATTTTTATACAGCATTTTATTGACAATTATACAAAGAATAGATTAACGCGCAGGTCATGTCGCGAAAAACCTGTCCAATGGGGCGTGTATTTTTCTCAGAAACTACTGGACCAATTGACTTGTAATTTGGCACACATTTCAAGTGCATGTGTGTCTAATATATCGATATTTTTCAATACTCTCCCCCCTCTTGTTTTAGTTAAAAATTTTTCGACAAAGTCGAACCTCAATTTTTCAAAACTTGCGATTTCGTTAAAAATATTTGGAATTTGTTTATTGAGGTTCAGGTGGTAAACACACATGCACTTGAAATGTATACCAAATTACAAGTCAATTGGTCCAGCAGTTTCTGAGAAAAATCGATCTATTCTTTGTACAATTTTCAACAAAATGCCTTATAAAAATTGGAAATGTTAGTTTAAACATTAATAAAGATGTATGTACATATACAAAACACCAGCTCTGTAGGTTTACTAGTTTTTTTTTTTAATTAATTCCCAAAAATCACGTTAAAAACGGTTGTCTAGATTAGAGTACCCCCCTATCTAAAAATAATGATTCAAGTAACTATAAATTCACAAGCGAACAAGTAATCTTCGTGTTTTCACTATTAAGCTATTTGTAAGATTTTCGAAACATCCAATACATCTTCACATTATGACCGAACTTTGAACATTTTTTGGATTATTTTAATATTTTTTAACTAATTTCATAGCATTAAAAAAGTGAGAAATATAACTACAACAGACACTTGACTTTGCAGTATCCATACTAACGGATAAACTAATAAACTACGTAGGCGATTCTTGGAACTTTCCCCACATTTCTGAATTAAGTGGCTACATACACCTAGATAGGTCGAAAAATTTAAAAACAACAAAAAAGCAATTGATGGAAGTTACAACGTCGCAGAAGGGTGAATTATATGGCCCAGGAATTCATGATTCTATGTAAGTATAAAAAAATTGTCCGACTTTAATCCGTAAGTACCTAAAACTGTAAACGCTGTTTTCTCAAAACTACGTTTTTCAAATCTGTGCCAATAATATTTCAGACTAATGAACAAATTTGAATGAAACTTTGCACAATTATTTTCTATATCATTTTTTTTATTGTAGGATTTTTTTAAAGACCTATAGTTTTTTTTAATCACCAAAAAACTTAAAGGAATTTTTCTTGAAAATCTGACTTCAAAATTCAACCGCTTATATTTTTTTTAAAATCAATATTTAAAAAAACGGCTTCGATAAGGACTAGTTTTATTCATCTACTTTAAGAAACTTATTTTGTTTTTATTTTCAGATAAATCCTAGCGCCCGGCTAAGGACTATCGGCAATTTCTACCCGGAATTGTGATAGAATGTAGAATATATAAAACCACGTCGATAGTGAAGGAACAACAGGGCCGTTTAATAACAATAAAAACTATGAGCTATAGTAACATGGGTTATACTTCTGTCTGCACAGTTAATGCAGTTGATCACATGTTTGATATAGGCGAATAAATAACGTCAAAGAGCAAGAATAGATAGGTCCAGGGCAAGTCAAGTCCCCAGAAAAGATTAGTTCCTATAAAAGGGGAGAATACGTTTTCCCGCTTATGACGTCATAATTTAAGATGGCCAATCTGAGTAAAGAGTACGGATGAGCCTTAACAAAATTAAAAGCTAGATAAAAACGGATGAGTTACTAACATTGTGTGTTTCTCAAGATTAACAAACTACAGAGTTGTTCAATAAGAGCATATTAAGCTAACGAGTATATTTTAGCCCTGAATTTAGATGTTACTAAAAGAGCTCTTTTCCTAACCGTCAGTTCACAGACGTCAACGACGATAATATTTGTAGGAATAACAATTTTTAGCCCTAAGGCTAGTCTCAGGCTTTTAAATTGAAGTCTATTTAACATATTGATGTAAGAGGAATTACTGAAAGAAAAGGTGGCAAGAGCATAATCTATTACACTACGAAGGACTTCTCCATATATTATTAACAAGGTTTGGGGATGCTCTTCCCGCCGCATACCTCTTAATACGTTAATTATGTTTGAAACTTGATTACATTTCCAAACTAGGAAAGTAAAGTGTATTTTTCAAACCTATTTTTAGTCTAGAAAGATACTCAGATATATTTAGCAAAGGTTGATGGTGTAATGTTAAATAAATTATTTCGAATGTCACTGAGTTTTGAAACGTTACTTCTAGTAAAAATTCCTAGTTTTGTTTTAGAGAGGGACATCTCGAACCCTCTGGAATCAAGAAACTTGATTACATTTCGAATATTATTTTATGTAATACAGATGAAATTTTCCAAATATCGGTCGTACATTTCAATTATTTGTTGTCATATAATTAATTTATAAACATTTTAATGGCAACAAGTCTAAGCACTGCAAATGTCAATCTATCGAATTGACGTATTGCTTAAAAGTAATTTGACACAAGCCCTTAATTAAATAACGTCACGAATAGGCAGAACCAAGTTCAGTAAGAAACTCTAGATCTCAAAAAAAAAATTAAAGATATAAAATGTAAGCTTTACATTTTTCTTCTGAACTGCTTGTTTTTATTATTTTATCTCATTTTCATATAAATAGATGTAATTACAGTTTTCTAATTTTTTCAGTTTTACGTGGTTAAAACTAAATATCCCGGGACATTTAGAATGTTCTAGGACAGGCCATAAACGCGAAATTGTCCACCCTCCACAAACAACCAAAAATCTTTGAGAATAATGTAAATATTTTAGTACCATTTTTTAGGGTTTATCTTCAATATTCATCGTTTGTAATATCATTCAAATATTTGAAATAGTCCGTTCTTTTAAAATTATTCAGTATATTATAATAAATCAAACGATTTATGCATTTCAAAATTTACTTGTTTATATTTAAAATGTGTACTATTTTTTAGCAAAATTTTCAATTGCATATTTACTTGAAATATAAAACGCATAACTGGTGATACAACCTGGGAAGGTGACGATTCTAAAAAAAAAAAGTAAAAAATGTAGGATACAATTTTTCATACAAGGCTTCGTTTTCGAGAATATTGACTTCGAATATTTGTCGGGTACGCGTGCATTAAACTATAGTCGGTCCACGAGTTCAACGTGTTTTTTTACAGTTCGCAGACAATGCAATCCTTAACAAATCACGCGTGGGTTTCTATAAAATTACGAAAATATATGTTGAAATCGAAAAATAAAATATAATTCAGTGCAAAACCATGCACATGCATACTTTGTAAGAAAAATTCTGTGCAGAGCCACGTATGGCTTCCTAGAGACTTCATTGTTTTCGATCTGTCAAAAAAACACATCGAACTCGTGGACCGACTATATATGTTTCGACTTAAGGAGGTTCGATCGAATCTTGTGTAAAAATTAATTTCCAACTTTATGATTTCAAAATTTGTAACTGTCACGAAGGACGTCTTGTCAAACTATTCTGGAAATTTAAAAACGATCCACCGTTTAGTTACTTAGAAAAACGCTTGTAAGGTTGATGTTTTCAAACGTTGTAATACATAGGCTCTTATGGTAGAAACATGTCCGTCATCACTTTTTCTTTTTTCTTTACATTGAGCTTTCCAACTTTGAAGAACGAAAAACAAGTATAATAAAGCTGAAGACATGTAGTGTATTATAAGAAGTTTATAATACCTTGTTACCATTCAAATTAATTAGAAAATTAAAGTTGAAATTTTTTTGTACTTGATTGATAACACTGGAACAGATGAAGAAAGACTTGGCAACGTTGCAAGGGATAGCTGATATAAAGGCAAAAGATACAGATATCATTCATTGCTATTTTATGGATAATTTTCTTTCAAACAACAACAAAGCTAATCATTTTTTATGATTTTCAGAAAATTTATTATTATTGTTATAATCTTAAAATACAAATGGTTAATGCCGGGTTTAACCTCACATTTAAAATAATATGTGTGCATAATTACCTATTGAACTGCATAAGGTCTGTCTTGATTTATTACTATTCATGAAATTTCTTTTCCACTTTGCCACGGAACTTTTACAAAATTTGCCTTTGTATCTACTTTGCTTCATTTTTTTAACAACAATCTTGATTTAGCTACTAACAATTCCGATCTCACATGTACACATACACATATAAACAAAAGCGGGCTGTTACCACATGATTTTCTCCGACCACATACGTTCAAAATAATGAAGTTATTTAATTACTTTTTTTCATTAAACACAAATTAATTACGTACTTATAGGCTCGATATATTTGTATTACTTAAAATTATGAATTTTCATAATTATTTTGAAACTTGAAGGAACAAACAAAATTTTAATGCTATTTTGACTCATTAGTTCCGTTCCAACCTTCTTAATGGGTCTCGCTATAGATTACTATATCTGCTCGTATTTGTATTCTATTCGGTAATCGAGGATACACGATAAGACAGGCTTTTTACATTTTTAAGACTATTATTTTATTAGTTCAAAAATTGTTGACTCTCTTTATAAGGCCAGCCATCGGGGTATAGGGGAATAGGGTTCCAAGAATCTTAATGCCCCCCACTCCTACGTGAATCTTCCGCTTGTTCGATGTGTAAGTTGTATGTCTCAAAAAATGTGGTTGTGGTCAAATAAAGAGAGTCCGAACCAATTTCCCCTTTTGTTTTCTGGTGGGGGAAAGCTCAGAGAGCTATCAACCGAGACGGCCTCATAAAGAGTGCCCACATAGAGAGAGTTGACTGTACGGGCAGAGATAGTAATGCATGGCGAAGTTCATTAGGAAGGTTATCGGTGATAACACCCAATCCAAAATAAAATTCTGATTTTTTTTTAATATATTAGACAATAACTAAATCTTCGTCTATGCAAAATTTGAACATGATTTACACTATATAGATATACTTAACCTATAAAAGTGAATAATTTTTAAATTCAATAGCTTCATTTAAGTACGGTAGAATGTAATTATTTTTGGCTCGAATTTTGAGGTTATCTTATATTTTCATTCATTTATTTTTGAACCAAAAATTTTTGAATTTTTTTACTGCCTGTTTAACCCGTGGTTCCATATTAATAGTATGATTAGCATCACCGAGCCACCTTAAGGGCTCACATACCCCTGCGTGCGCTGAAAACCGAGTAAATTTGAAAAATTATTATAAAGATTATATGGTGAAAAAAAATTAAATTGTTGATTTCACATTTTTTATTAACTTTTCAACTATAAGAAAAAAAATAAACTTTTTTTTTTAATATTAACATTACTTTTTACGGGTATAAATGGACTACTTGTCGCACACTTCAATTCTTGTATTGTCAGAATAATTCGAAATAACTTGCAGACTGATGTATTAAAACAAATAGAATCTTTATTAAAATAAATAACACAACCGTCTCACTCGAACATGTGTCGACCAACTACTCTCGTTACTCTTTTTAACCAACCATCAATGATGGACCACACCAACGCTCGATTTATATCTTATATAGACCATTCAACAACAAAATACTATATACTGATGAAAACCATGGCGCCTCCTTGTCGACACCATAACTTCACCAAAAATGATCCAATCTGCAAAAATAAAAAAGAATCTTGTAAAATAATGTAGTAGTAATAGTCTGACGGAGGGAATTTTTTTTTCAAAAATAAAGAATTTACAGTATTTCAAACTTTAGTATGCAATTTAAAAAAAAAATTAGTATTTAATAATTTATAAAAAATTGTCCAACCAAAAAATTAAAAAAACCTCTCGTCAGACTATTACTACTACATTATTTTACAAGATTCTTTTTTATTTTAGCAGATTGAATAATTTTTGGCGAAGTTATGATGTCGACAAGGAGGCACCATGGTTTTCATCAATAGTCCATTTATACCCGTAAAAAATAATGTTAATATTAAAAAAAAATTTTTTTTTTCTTATAGTTGAAAAGTTAATAAAAAATGTGAAATCAACAATTTAATTTTTTTCACCATATAACCTTTATAATAATTTTTCAAATGTACTCGGTTTTCAGCGCGCGCAGGGGTATGTGAGCCCTTAAGTCGAAACATAGTTAAGTGCACGCGCACCCAACGAATATTCAAAGTCATTTTTATTCTCGAAAACGAAGCCTCGTATGAAAAAAATTTTACTCTACATTTTCGACTTTTTTGTTCATGTAGAATCATCACCTTCCCGGTTGTACCACCAATTACGGGACACCCTGTATAACTGATATAAAGTCATTTTATATCAGTCATATATATTTATTGCTATTTATAAATGTACATATTTACAAAATATAATAATTATATATTTCAGCATATATAAATTTCCCTATGAGAAGCTACTGAAAGTAAAATATTTCTGAATTTCTGTGATCAGCAAGGCTAGATAATCTAGACATAATTTGATTCTTCCAACGCAAAACTGGATTTATAAAAGTAGAATATTGATTTGTAACCAGTAATTGATTCTACTCTGAATTATGTTATCTAGAATTTTTAATAGGAAGGACGCTAGTAAAACTGGCCTAAAGTAGCCCTTGTCTTTGAGTACAGAAGTAACCAATAAAAACTGTCTCCATTTTTTTTGGAGAGGAATTTTTTAATTATTCATAATTGATTATTTCAAGGTCTGCCTTTGGTTTTGAAATGATGTATTCAATAGACATAATTAATTCTGATATTTTAAGAGGAGAAACCAATTGCAGAGATGAAGTTATGAATCGTTGCAAGAATGATTGAAATTGGATGAAGCAACTACAGGACAAATAGAATTAATCTGTAAGTGCATTGTTTTGATTATCTCAATATTAGATTCCGTTTGAGGTATAGAAGGGGAGAATTTATTTCCTTTTAGATATAACTTTCGTTTATCTTTGACCTTGGCAGTTTTAACCCTTTCAGGGGCGGTGGTAAGTGTACTTATCACCTTTTTTCTTCTATTTTTATAAAGTTCTGTTTACAGTTCAATGAAAATGGCATGGATTGGCATTCTTCGGACTTGGAAATACCTGCTCTATATGTTCTTAGTTGTTATTACTCTTAATATGTTGATTTTATATTGTTTATAAACAAAATTGTAAAAATGTTTTTTTTTTTCCGGATAAATTCGGTTCCTGCGAAACTACTTGGGACAGACAGCTGAAAATTTTACTGAGTATTTTCAACACCTTTTAGTATAACATATAATTTTTCCAGAATTTTTTGCACGCTCAATTTTTGTTAAATAAATAAATAGAATGTTTACTGTAAAAGAACTAAATAAACGATTATTTGATCGATTTATTTGAAAATGTGGATTTTTACGTTTTTGAAATCGCTGATTACAAATCCGATAACAGATTCCGCAAATTGAAAATGGCGGATTCAACATGGTCGCTGTAAAAAATTGAAATTTATGAAAATATGAAGTTGTAGGCAGCAAACTCGCTACATATAGGTTTATGACGTTGTTGTTTACGAATGATGTATTTTTTTAAACTGGCATCAGATTTGTAAACATCAACCTCCAAAACCCTATTTTGACAGCATTTCTGCTGAAAAACATGTATTTTCTTTAAGTTGACAGCGAGATTGATAGCCGTCAAATTCTAATTCTGACATCATATTCATAATCAGCGACCCAAAAAACGCTGAAATGTAACTTATCACAAATATCCAACAAGCAGAAAAAATGTGCCCCTGAAAGGGTTAAGATAGATGAGGTTTTTTCCAGTATAGAAGTTTTACTGAAGGTAGCTACAGCATGTTTCTTTTTCTCCACAATACTTGAACATTTCTACGACAACTATAGAACAGATAAAGGGATTTTCCTCAAGATAGAAGCAGGCTTTTCACTGGGACAGGAAGCATGTATTGAGTTAATAATGTCCAGAAATGATTGCACTTTTTCAGAGGATCAATGGTTGCATAGAACTTTTCAAGAGAATCAATCTTTGTCAAAACAATTTTGTTGCTTCTTGAAAAGCGGTAAGACAATCTTATTTAAGTTATTTTCATGTATTAAAGAAAAAGAATAAGAAAATTCTGGAATAATTTAAAGAGGGATGGTCTTGATTTATGAATGGTAACTCGATAAACTAGCGACCAATACGAACCAGGATGCTAGAAATAAGATAAAAGAAAGTTCAATAACTGAGTTGTCAGAGTTGACACAATTCATGTGAATGCGGTCACCGTTATTCATAATGATACAGTGGAACCTCTCAAATTTTAAGTGCCTTTCATTTTTTAACCTGAAGACCTCTCAATTTTTAACTTCCCCTCGAGTTAAGCTCTCCCACTATGTTGCGATTTCCACCAATCAGGACCGCAGTTCGCAGACTTAAGCGCAGTAGAGCAATGAAAGACACATGCGCAGATACGAAATGGGCGGAGCTTAGAGGTAGGGAAATCGAAAGTGGGGACTCAAAGCCAACTTAAAATTTGAGAATTAGCACGGTCCCGACTGGTTAAAAAATGAGAGGTTCCACTGTATGTTTCCTCCATAACAACATAAATCTTTAATTGAGACCTGCAATTATGGAAAGGAATTAGAGGAAATATGATGGGCATTAAAGCCCTCCCCACCAAATACTAATGTGTATGCTTTAGTATTAATAAAAAAAAACATATTCCCAATCACTTCTGTTTGAAAGTGAATTGCAAGGTCTAGACCTAATACAAGGCATATATGTGTATAGGTGCTTCATATTAAAGGTGATAATAACAATTTCTAAACTAGCTGCACTAAAGTATGAATTATTAAAGGCAGTAAATTATATATTTCTAATTAGGATGCATCCTGCGAAATTGTAGACGGTTTTTCCTAATAACATTTTATAGTGTTATCCAGGTTTCTGCTAAAATTATTATATCATAATGATGACTAATGTTTAAAAGCTTGTATTTCTTATTAAGTATACTATGGCAGTTCCATTATAAGATCCTAAGTTCTATATTATCTATGATTACTACCGTCAGAGAGCAATTGTTATTGGCAATTTAAGTTGAGATGTCCATTGAATCAGTCAGATGATAATAGCTATTATTATTTATCTATTTAATTATTGGTTTGAGTTGTTCTTTGACTATGTTAAGCTATGACCATAGATCCTTAAACGAGTTTATTTTATCAATTTCTAGTAAAATAAAGTTAATATTAAGGTTAAATTCTTCTCCTTTTGAATGTGATATATAGTTGATCATTGTAGTACCAGATATATTACTTGTAGGAACTCTACCAGGAAACTACCATTGAGATTTACTAATAGATGTTTGTGAGAGGATCTTAAAAGAACAAAAACTATTTTTACACTTCAGAGGAACACTGTTCAACTCAATTGTGCTTTACATTGGAGTTTGTACCTACGATCTAGGTGTGGCAGTGTTTGACACCAAACCTTTACTTGAGGCTTTAAAGGCATAGAAAAGATTAGATGGAAGTCTGAAGGATTGGTTCATATCTGCTCCATTTAGAGAAAACGCTTTCAGTTGTGAGAACTCTAAAAAATATATTCTTCTGGATTGGATATTCGGGATAACTTTCTTTGTATTAATTATCTCTTTGGCTCCAAAGACCTAGATATTCTCTTTGAAAGCCAAGTAACTAGTTCTCTGGACAATTCTGGTCATTAATTTAATGAAAACTCTTGCAATTGGTAAATTGTATAGATAGGATAAAACAATTTGCGACCAACGAGTGATTATCATCACTATGATACATGCATCTGACCTTAATCTTAGACTTTTTTACATGTCTAAAGTGATAACAATTATAACATAATCTTATCTGCAGAAGGTAAGTTTCAACATGATATCTTACCTTAATAATATATAGGAATTAAAGAAATGTATGTCCATCAAAAGTCATTAAAATAAATATGGATACTTTCTTGATGGAATCATCTTCTATAAGCATCTTCTTTGTTATCCTTTTACTTTTCAAGATCTTTTACAACGCTTCCTAACATTGTAGTTCTTTTATAATATCTATGGAAATTCCTTTTATAATACCAATTCTGGAAATATAATACAGAAGGATAAATACCTTATTTTCTACTGATGATAAAAGGATCATTGATTAACTGCTTTGTAATTTCTTTCAACTTGGCAATGTTTAATACTTTTGTCTTGTCTATTGCTTTTAATATGAATCTAAATGAAGTCCCTTGGACAACATGGAATTAATGACATTACCATCATAATTGGACTAAACCTTCTTAAATTTTGAGACCTATTGATAGGTTAAATAAAAGCAATATAAGAACCTATATGACCAGATTTATGTTTGTTATTATTTGGTCTTCTTCCGATCAAGAAGTTGCTAGACCTTTTGAAGCTTAAATTTTCATTCTGTCCATCGGTTTGAAATTTCTTTTTTAAAACACTTTCTGCAACAATTACCATTTTCCTTTTACCTGTTTGATCAACCTTGGATCTATTCCAGATCCCTTTGACAGCTGATTTCAAAAATTCCTCAAGATGAATCTTAAGAACCAAAGTAGATGGTGTTTTGATTGATGATTTCAGTCGAATTATTAGAACTCGCGGCTATTGTGGGGATTAGACGAACTTTCTTCACGCCCTGGTTTGTGCATATAATAATATTATCAAATATTGTTTAGCTTATAAGAAAATACAACTACAGGATGTTACCTAAACGAAATGACAGAGAATTGGAGGGAAAGCGGCGCAAACAACACGATAAGAGGAGATATTTGCGTCTTATTTTTAAGTTTTTACTATTGTATAATTAAGTATAGAGGTTAAACTTAATATTATAAGGACACTAAACCGTATACGTTCATGGTATATCATCTATTTAAGAGAAAATTGCACGATATCACTCTACCTACATTTTTGAATACCTCAACTCAAGAGTTGCGACCGTGGCTGCGACTGCGACTATCTCCACGATCACTTTTCGCCGGTTTTGTTTTTTCAATTGAACAATTCAAATTACCCACATATAATCTAAAGGAGCGTTTCACAGCTTTAGGGTCGTTCTACAAGGGACGTTGTCGATACACGTTTGTCGTAAGTCCTTTCTACAAAAGCCAATCAGAATTGTTTTCTCCACTTTTTCTGAGTTACGATTGGCGTGTACAAACGACTTACGATAATCGTCTACCGATAACGTCTCCATTGTGGAATGACCTTAATTGATTTCTCGAATATCAGGTTTCGAGTAATCGAAACTTCGATTTAAAGCGCAACACTGCCTGCAGCCATTTGTCGAAAAAAATTCTAACCTGAAAAAGAAGATGGTCGCATATCGGTTAGGGGTGTCGCCGTGAAGAACGAAAGACAATAACAAAGTATTTTTCTTATATTGTCAGTGTGTATATGGCTGTGGTATGTAATTTAATGGGAGATTTTTGTTAGTAAAAACACAAAACGACGAAGAAACCGACGATTTTGGAAAAACCTCAACTTCTAAGCGTCGTCAGGTGATTATTGCTATTTCACTTTTATTCTCAATCATCTTTTAATGTTTATCTATTCGTTTTAATATCTCTTGCGGTAAATTCGTTTATTAAAAATGAATTTCGCTTATATATGATTATTACTTCTTAAATTGTAGAAAACAGTTTCTTATCACAGTTCAAGGTTAACTTAGTGTAAAATTCAATTGTCTTTTCCATCAATCTACAGAACTGACAGGAGTAAAATCTACCACCTTCAGTTGATAATTAATTAAGAATGTATGGATTGTACAGTCCAGCCAGACAAGTGTACAAATAAACAAAATATTTGATATGACCATTCAAGATACAACCTATATTAATACGAATGAATTTACAAAGAATTATTATTAATACAGAAAAAAATTGAATGACTGAACGTGAACAAAATTGTTTTGTTACTAAATGTTTCCAGAGAGCCAATTTTTAAAATAGTTTTTTGATGAAAAATGTCTACCATTGATCCAATGTTAATGTATTAAAGCCTATTTACTAAATCAGATTTTTCATGTAGCTTCTTAGTGTTTAAAAAGTGTTAACTTATTTAGTCACCTATAGTTTCTTGTTACAAATAAACAGTTCTATTTATTAAATCATACATTGTATTAAAATTCTATTTTAGTGAATTGGAGAATGCTCTAACAAACAAAATAAGTTTCAAAATGTTAAAATTGGATCAATGGTGTAAATTTTTTCATAAAAAATTATTTGAAAATTAACTCCCTGGAAAACATGTAATAACTAAGCGATTTCTTTATATTCATTGTAATTTATTTTTTCAGTTAATAATACATTCTTCATAAATTCAGTCATACTAATACAATTTGTATTTTAAATAGTCATATTAAATATTTTCTTTGCTTTTACACTTATCTAACTCGATTGTACAGCTTATACTTTCTTAAGTATTTCTTAACAAAAGAATTGCATATTTAATTGTTAACCTATATATGAAAAGTTTACTTACATTTCTATGACAGGTCTATGTAGTGATCTCTAATGAAGGATATTGTCATTTTGAAGTACAATCATGATTTGATAACCTTACAACTGAAACTCCATTAATATTTTTAATATATCATATGAATAAATTCATTATTAAATCGTTGGAAACCATTATTTATAATTTATATTAAATAGTTTTCAAACATTTGAAATTATATTATATTAAATTAATATTGTATGATTGACATTAGTATTGATATAATAGTGGTGGTTAGAAACATATTAGTGTAATAAACAGATAAATATAATAAATTTGGCAATTTATAATTATAAATATTGATGTTTACTTGTATAAAATAAAAGCATGTTTATAAATTATAGAAACACAAACACATGAGACTTGTATAAAAAGTTACTGCAAAATGAAAGAGAATCCTAAAGACTTTTCATGTAAAAATAAGGAGTATTAGAAGAAGTGTTGTAATTTTTTATTAGTTTCAATTTTTTTTTCCCCCCTAAAAATTATGCTTCAGTGATAATAATACTTTTGAATATAATTGTCTATTATATTTCAGACAATCTGACATCTTAAATATATAGTTGATAATTATGATTTTCATAATCAAGTGTCATTAACCTCCAGGCGGCCGGCTTGGTACATATATGTGCCACCTGCTGGTCAACACTTACCGCTAGACCTTTTAGGAACTTTACAAGGGAAAAAATCCCCAAAGTATGACTTTGACACATCCAAAAATCCTGGCCGCCTGGAGGTTAACAGTCCTTATATGACTTTATATGTCATTTATTTTATGTCTATTACTTATATGTCTATATATTTCATATCACTAAAAACATTATGGTGAGTATAGCTCAATGACGATATATTTCTTATACCTGTTTCAGCAATGTCTTCAATAAACAGTGTTGAGTCCTTTGGGACATTACAATGGGACATGATTGAACTTGCAGGGCATCTCAGACAGGAACGTTTATTTGTCAGTTCGGAACAGCAGAATTTGCAAACACTTAACGAGAAGGTATGTATCACATGAGCTAGAAAGATATCTTTATGAAAAATAAATGTATTATTTTAATTTTATGGTTTTATATAATATATATTTGACCGAACCATGTGAAGTCTGTTATATAATCCGACCCATTGGCATTTTGGCTCTGTTTGTTTATTGTGCATTAACTGTCAATCGCATTGACTAATTTTTAAATAGAAAGTTTTAAGAATGTGCTGTGGGCATAGACCTAAAAGCGTATGATGAGGAAAATATAAAAATTTAATTCAATGCTCACAAACTGCAATTTTTACAACTTCAAAAAGCAACTGAATAAGGTCTGCCATCAATAGAAACCCTAATTATATGTGTGTGTATATCTTTCATTATATGACTTACAGAATTTATTAATAAGGATGTTTTATCATCAACCTCAATAGTATATGAGGATATGAATTTTGTAAACGTATTGTAACTTAATCGATAGTGTAATTTCGTACGCTCCTTATGAGTGTGCGAAATGGGATGTAGGTAAGTGCTCGGGGCTGGCGATTATAAGAACTTAGGCGACACAGGATAATATGATAAAATAAAATATATTTATTAAATTAGCAGTGATAGGTACAGCAGTTAGATATCAATATTGTGATTGAAGGATTAACGTCGGCAATGTCGGATGAGATTGTCGTAGGGACGTTCAAGATTGGGATTCCCACTCCTCGATCACTCTGTCTGTTCGTAGGGAGCAGAGACTACACCTATGATAGTTGAAGATAGCCCTAGCGGTACTTGGCCTGCCTAGGTACTATGGCACTCTGTGCAAAAATTGACTAATCACGGCGAGGATAGTAGTAGGTGAAGCCTAAAATGGCGCTAACTGAAGGAATAGAGATTAATCACTATGATTGTACTCTGTGCCTAGATACAATTCCCTCTAATACAGACGTAGCTTGATAGCGTAAGCTAATGGCCAGAATTTATACAAGTTCAAATATGATGAAATGCTCTATCCCAGAGGGCATAAGTCGAGCGAAAATACTTTTGAAAAAATTAGTAATGTGCGTTATTCTTTTCAGACATAAGTCACGCGTACTCACTGTATCGAAGACTTGACTTGATTATTTGATTCGATTTTGGTGGCTCTACTTATTTTCCTTAATGGTATGATGTATTAACGAGAAGCGTTAATTATCTGTTGTAATTTGTCTGTAATAATTGAGGAAGATGTACTTTGGCGTAATGTTTTCCCCTATCGGACTTTGTTTGTATCAAAGGATTAGAGTTTAAATTCTAATTGTCGCATACACCTTTCAGTACCTGTGTACTGAAAGGGTTATCCAAATTGTACCGTTACAATATATTGCATCGAAAATACTTAATTATATGTTAATGAAATCTCATGGCGTCCTGTTGATCATTTAACAAAGAAATTTACTCCCAAAATTGGAACTTAGTAAGCAGGGTCTTACGGGAAACCAGTATTTCCAACTCTTTGATTCAATAATTTATGAATTTTCCGATTAGGTAATTGCAATAGGAAAAAAAGCTATCTGTTCGGAAAACTAACAATTCTGTATGTCTCTTGAAAAATTGGAGTCTTGTGATATTGGAATTAAATATATTTAAATTATTCTCTAATTATCTAATTAAATATATTGTAACGTATACATCGTTATCAATTCATATCGCCTAAGTGTAACTTTTTGCTTATATGAATAATCTTCTCAATACAAATAATAACAGCAAGTAAGCATCGCGACGCGTTCCATTTCCGCACTCCGCAAGCCACCTGGCCCACATCTTGAAGGTATATAAACGGCACCGATTTTAGATTCGGAGCATTTTGCCATTAGCGACTAGCTAGCTTAACAGCACGTATAAACGAGCAAACCATCTCGGGCAAGGAGGCAAACCGACCCCTTAGCTATTACACTGTAAAGATACGACTTTTCGTTAAAACGCGCAAACTACGTGGAGCAAGGTGGCAAGCCGACCCCTTCTCAACTTTTTATCTGTGCATTTAGACCGGAACGTTACAGTGTCGCTCTATCGTCACTTGTGCCGCTTCCATCATTTCATGCCTATTTCTTTAAATTCTTACTTCAACTCATTTCTCACATCCCGTCAATCCTTTGACCATATTCTATACTACTAGATACTGTTCATTGGCGCGAACATAATACTTATCATCAAGTCAACCCTTTAATCATATTATGCACTATCAGATACTGTTCATTGACACGACTTTTAACCAATTTGAATCAACCCCTTGACCATAGTCTACGGTCGAGCAAGTGTTCATCGGCACGATTCAGAGCATCCTTATAGCCAGTCAACCCTTGGACCACATTCTGGAATCTGGATACTGTTCTTTGGCGCGACTTTGCTGACTAAATATAATTCTATTCGCATAATCTAACTTCCGCTCTGGTAAATTGGCTTCTGCTTAACAAATCATCTATTCTTCTCTCCTCACGCAACTAGTAGTATCTACTAGGGCTCTCTACACTTTATTTGGCATACCGCGTTCTTTTGTCATTCACTAACACCCAGCATTGTTTAGGCTGGACCTCACTAACTATCTCTGTATACCAATTAAGGACAATATATTCTTTTCTTTGTTTAATTTGTAAAACAAAATCTCATTTTCATTTCTTTTGCTCTGCCTATTATCTTTCCTAACTCCTAGCAGTCGATTTCGGCTCGAACCCGCCTAACACACATGAGCTGGAGAACCATCCCGTGTGGTGATATAGGTTACAATATATACAATATAAATATATTGAGTTAGGGTGAGTCAATCAGTCTGAGATTCTTGGCCATTATGAAATTTGACAATCATATGCACCGGTAACATTTAATAAATAAATGTCTGTAACCCCTGGTGATATTCATTTTATAAATCCATTGATTAACTTTTTAACAGTGCAAAATATAAATTAACTGTACAGAATTTTGTATAGAATTTCTATTTCATTACGCTGTCATTTTACATAAATAAGGTGTGAAAATTTCATTATAATAATGCATTGCGGGCATATATGAACTAATGTTGAAAAATTAGATTTTGTGAAAATAAAGCACATGTGGTGATATTTTTATTCACCGATCTCTTGCGAAATCCGTGACGTCGATGGTTTCCTAACAATGCTAAAATAAAGCCTAAATGGGCATCAACCCTATATGTCTGTTCATTTTTCCCCTTAACCTCATAAAATGGGGTGTTTTGTTCTGCTACCTTTTTTTGGCGTCTGTTTTCTCATTGACCAGTCACGTGCTTTTCACAGTTTAAAATACAGTATTGGTGAATCCGAAAGGCAAACTCTGTTAAGGTGGTTTGATTACTTAGATGGATTCCAAGATAAAGATTCAAATATTATGTATGTGTTAGAAGGTAGTTTAATTTCAAGCTATGTAAAATTTGAATAATAAGATTTACTGTGCGGTTCTTGAGATATTCGGAATCGAAGTATCCATTTTCAGTATATAGATATACTTTTTACGTAAATATGAATAAATTTGAAGTTCGATATTTCTATTTTCTTAGAGTAAATTTTCATGATTTATGGCTCGAAACTTAAACTTTTCTTATATTTTCACTAATTAATTTTTTAGCTTAAAATCTTGGAATTTTTTTCTATAGCTGTTTAACCACTTTAAACTAGCATATAATTGAGTATTAATTGTAATAACAAATTAGTGTGATCATCTCATATGGCTAAAAGTATGCTTATATTCATAATTTTGATTATCATGCTAAAAACATTGCTCAGAAATCATTTATCTACTCTAGCTTGATTAAAATGCATCGATAGAACCTCGTTAAATGATTGATATTCTACACGGAGAGAATTTTCTAGTAAATATTGCCCTGGAATATGTGGTAAAAATTACCCATGAACCTAGTAAAACTGGGACATAACGGTAAGGTAGGTAGTTTTTATCGGCAGCGTAGTAATTTCTATCTACACAACATAGTAAAAATCATCAAGTGAAATTTACTATGATGGGGTGGTAAAATTTGCCTGCTTCAGGGTAAAAAGTCCTGTGATTGTTGGGGGAAAAAAATTAATTACCACATGACGTAAATTTTCACATTTGTAAAGGAAATACCGTATTTATTATATACAGTCGGAACTCGTTATAAGCGCGAATGTGTCTCATTCATACTTTCGGCATTTCCGTAAAGTGAAAGTGAGATACAACGAGTGCTCATTGTGTGGCTCGACAGTACATACATTTGTTGATAATTGTCATGTTTTCCAGTGATCAGAGAAATTTGTCTGAGACTTATCTCACATAATCCTATTTTGGTTCACTTCTCAATAAACTAAATAGCTATACCATGATAGTGGAAGGGAATAATAATACGCAGTTGGTAAAATATATACTTTTCCTTTAGCAATGCGTTAATGTCATTTTTTCCAATATATATGTTTTTCTATTTGATACCCATGCTATATTTGTTAGAATACAACCAGTCAAATCATCAAGATCGAGAACGACCCAAAAAAATAGTTTGAAACGATTTCATACGATTGCATATGTTCATCAATATATGCATCGTTAAATAATTTTGCAACCATACAAACGCTACCAGATTCATTATTAAATGTTTTGTGTACAGTATAAAACTAAGGCCTGTCTGATCCCGGTATCATTATGACACTGCCTTCGCATATCAGGCCGCCTTCTAATACTAATTTTTTAACAGATGACACTACTTAAATGTTTCGTATCTCAGAAGGTAGTATATGTTGAAAATTAGCAATTTCAGGACAGTTAAGTAATGTAGAGGTAGCCAACGAAAAAATATCAATCACTGATCAATACACTTGCGTAACACAGAACGTTGAATAAAAACTGCACTAATGGCACAAAACGGATGGAATAATGCAATGTAAAGGTCAGTAGAGGAGATAGTTTATGGTGGGGCAGCACTTCAGGCCCTGCTAGGTCGTGCGCGCCTCTACAAACCTAAATTTCCCGAAGGTGACCGACCGTTTACCACCACAGCTAGATAAGGGAGTGTCCTGCTTTACAACGTCCAAAAAAAAGCTTTTTTTCGCGAATTTTTTTGAAAGGGAAAGAAACAACTGAGCTTCGTAAATTTTCGGTATATTTGAACATACATTCGAAAAGTACAAAAAAATTTTGTTCCTCATAAAATTATAAAATATGGCGGATTTATCAGCCGATTCCTTGAGCGCCTTGCCACTGCAGTCTGTAATTGGCGGGAAAGATTCAGCTCGTAATTCTTGTCTGAAATGAAAAAATCAAAATGTTTTTAATTCTCATATATTTTTTTTCTGGGTGAACTAAGAAAAAGCAGAAAAAAGTGCAAAATTATAAATTTTTTCAGTTTGAAAACAAAAATTTGTATTTTTTTAAATTTGCCTTTAACGTGCTACAAAAATTATTTAAAAAGACTTTATTAACAATCTTTTTAGTTCATCTAGAAAAGAATGAAAACTGGAGAAAACGCGCTTTAAAATTTATTTGTTACTTACACGGATAATCTGCTAATCAGCTATTCCTGCTCCATATAGTAGCCCTTCTGCTTGTTCAAATAACTCGTTTAACTGCATTTGCTCGAGTCTACTAGCCGTACGAGCCTCCTTGCTGCTGTATGTGTGTATTTCGAGCAAAGGGTCGAGGGGCGGAGCACGCGCCCCAGTCCGGCCGAGCGCTCGCACACCTGCTCGACGCTTACCTGCTCTCAGTTCTGTATCTTTAAAAATACTAGGAATTGGCCTCTATAACTTTGTGAATATATTCTTGGATAGTTTATCTATCGATTTAGGCAATAAAAGAAATCGATTTTTTGGACCTTATAAAGCAGAACACTCGCTTAAATTTTATACGAACCCACTAGAAAATTTGTATGGAATTTAGCAACTTCTCCGTTGCCTTGCTGCGCGAACATGAAATACTGTTCTACAGGATAAAAATTGCGACTGGCCATACATATTTTAGTGGTTGATTAGAATTTCTTTCAAAGTCAACTGATTATAAAGTGCAACATTTTTAGCATATTTTTCAGGTTTTAAAATTTTACTAGTCGGCATAGGAAAAAGCATTGGGTGCACTTCTAATTTGGGGAAATTCTACATGGTGAATTCTACTTTGTCGCAGGTTTACTCCACATTACACTGTAATTTTTACTAGAAAATTCCCTCCGTGTAGTTTTCCATTTTTCATATTAGAAATTGTGGGAAGCGCAAGGGATTATTATATTATTTAATTCTTGTAATGGTGGTGTTGAGTCTTACAAAGCCAATGGGAATATTAACCATTACCCGGAAATCGGTTTTTTGGTACCGTCGGACCGAAAACCTGGGTATTTTTCACTAACTTAACGCGGTAAAAAAAATTGTAAAAATTTATATACCGTCTTTGAACCTTCTACTATACGCTATAAAAAAGAAATTCTGAAATAATTTTATGCAATATTTTTTTATTGCATATATATTGCACCAGATGCGTGATCCGTATGCCTATTGAAGAAAAATCATAACTTTTAAACGGAATGTCCGAAAAAAAAGAAAGGAAATTAAAGCTAAAAGATTAAGAAATAAATGTACCAATACGCCACATCGGAAAATTGTAATCGGATGCTTAATTTTGCACCATGAAAAATCGGAATTTTTTAACGGTACCGATATACAGGGTGTTCGGTAAGTCCCGGACAAGATATATACTATTAGATTCGGCGTGAAGAAAATGAAAGAATGGCGTTAATAAAATAAAAAATTTATAATTAATTTATGAGTTATTCTCGATTAAAGTAAACCAATCAGAAGCGCATACGAATTGAGAACTCCTCCTATGTCTCCTCCCACTGACGATAGCTGGCCGCATACATTCCCACAATAACAGTGACCGCTGGATAGGTCGACGGGAAATTCGATAAA
>JARQST010000580.1:30493-59901 GCA_030142225.1 Pachycephus smyrnensis
CAATGTCAGGAACGCTTCCGCAATCCAGACCTTAATGTTATGGACTATTGCGTATGGGGGCATTTAAAAAATATGGTATATCGCACTGAAACGGAAGCGTTCCTGACATTGGCTCCAGATATTCATTTTCTTCACGTCGAATCTAATAGTATATTTCTTGTCCGGGACTTACCGAACACCCTGTATATCTTATTATTTTTTTCTGAATAAAAAATCATTATTTGGAAGAAATACAGAAAAAATCGAACGTTTATCGTTGAATATTCCAGAAAAACGCCATTTCGTGAAAAAATATCGCAAGGTCATAAGGTAGTAGTCTGGTAACTTGCACGTTTTTTTACGTCTTTATCGGGAATTTTTTTTTATGGGAAAATAAAATTCAATGGTTTTGTTTCTTTAGTATGTTATTATTGACATCTAAAGGATACGAAAAAATTTTTTTTTACTTAATTTTAGAACGTTTTATTATTATTATTATTGGTCAAAGTAGACGCCTCAAAAAAAAGGTACGTGGCTGGCCCCGGTGATTTCGGCTCTTGAGAACATCTG
Source organism: Pachycephus smyrnensis (assembly GCA_030142225.1). Classification (NCBI taxonomy): domain Eukaryota; kingdom Metazoa; phylum Arthropoda; class Insecta; order Hymenoptera; family Cephidae; genus Pachycephus; species Pachycephus smyrnensis. Next base: position 31,043 of record JARQST010000580.1, read on the forward strand.
AAATCAAAAAATCAAATTGATTATTAATCTATAGAATTGTCGTTCTCGTTGGAACTAGGATTATTAAATTTTATCAGAAAATAACAAAATGGCGGACTTCGAAAAATAAAAGTGATTTTTTTCAGGCACAAATCGGGCTGTAAAATGGAAAGTTAGGGATGGAAAAAAAAGATCCTAGTCCCGACGAGAACTACTGATGTGTAGAATAACGTGTAAAAATTTCAGACCAATCGGTCAGATAGAAAATTTTTTTTCACCCGGCCGACCGAAAAAACATTGTTTCGAGAAAAACGCGTTTAAAGTTTCAAGAACAGATTTTTTTAACAAAACTCATACTTACATTAATCGTCTATGCCTGGGGCGTATAATATGCCTTCAATTTCTTCGTAGGCATCATTCTCAGCAATTTTTTCTGCCCTGCGACTCATTCTGGCTACTTTAGAAGCCTTTGCCGTGTCATTTGCCGCCTTTGAGATCCGGGAGTTGTTGTACAATTTAGCGTACGCGAGAGCGTGCGGGCCGATTGTGACTCCCATAGTTTCTAGGATTTTTAAAATAGGTAAAAACCCTTCATTGAAGGTGCATGCCGCTGTCCATGAAGCAATTTCAAGTGTCTTTTGACCCACAAAAATATGCTTTGGTGCTAAATTCCACACGCAGTGGTTGAACGCTTCGTTGTTATTCTGCGTGTTTCTGCCCAAGCATCTTTCTAAAAGATCATTCGACGACAGTTCTTCGTAAATAGGCTTTAAAACATTCGCAGTGTCCTCATCAAAAGCAGGCGGGTGAACAAACGTATGTTCATTGTTTTTGACTTTAAGCTTTTGATATTCGCACCACGAATCGGGACCCTCCGGGCAGTAAGAATGCTAGGGCTCTTCATCCGTCGAAATCAAGTGATAATACGTTGCCCACACGGCTTTCTTCATCTCTTCAATTGAGTTTTCATTTCTCATAATTGCTAACCCATAATATGTACTGAGTTTTATCATTAACTTATTTTTTAATGAAAGACTCTTGACTTTTGTGCCCTCACCATCCACTGCATCTTTTTTCGATTTGCGTTTTTTTCTGCGTTACTTCTTCTTCTCCTTTAGATTTTCTTTTTGCTTTAGCCTCTTTTTCTTCAGCAGCTTCAACTTGTTTTCTGGCTTTTTGCAACTGTGTAAGTACTTTCTTTGCTTCTTTGACACGCCCGTACTTTTATATGTAAAACGCACTCACTTTTTTGGATCACGGGATTGCCGTTGTAAACATCAGCTTCTAATAAATTTTTAAAGGTCTTAGAATTGCCGTCACTAATGTATTTTTTATATTTCACACCGAACCATTCGACTGATCGTTTAAAACATTTCTATAACACCATCAACCTCCATTTTACCTGAACTACCTTCATGATTTGCCGTACATTCGTCCATGTGATTTTCGTACCATTCCAAATACTCATCTGTTTCTTCTTTACCTATCCACTTTTCACATGCTTCACACATCTTCGATTTTACAATTACATCTATAACTTTATTAGAATACTTTCCAATCAAAGAAACGGTTCCTAGAAGCGATGTGAAACCACGCTTTGCCCACGAACCATCGCCTGAAACTGTAATTTCGTCTTCGGTGTTGCCGTTTTTAACGTTTTCTTCTTTTACGGCTTTTGCAAAAACAATTTGAGCTACGGCTTTCACGGCGATATGTATAGTTTGAAGGATACTGTAGTAACCACTTTTACTCAACCCAGTTCCTAAATCCATCAGTGAACAAAAAAGATTTATGCCTGATAAGCCAACGCCAAGTAGCCTCATTGCAAAAGTAAAACGCCTGTTTACTTCAAATGCATTTTTCACTTTAGGGCAAGAGTCAACTGTAAACATTGTTTCACAATTACATTTTACACACAAAGTGAATCCCAATCCTACTTGTGGTTTTTTTTTAAATTTTATATCACTATTACAAACTTTGCACTGTAAAATGCTTTGTAAAGCAGTGAATACTAAACTATAACACAGAAAAACGTACGTAGAATTTTCATCGACGGCAGGTTCAAAATCATTTTGTTTTTTTAGTTTTTCAGCAGAAATGTTTACAAGCGTAGTATCTTCTTCAGTAGTGTGTCTATTACCATGAAATTTTCTCTTGATAGCAGGATCTCCAGGATTTCTAGTGCCACGTTTTTTTCCTTTTCTATCCATTTTTACGTTCTTAATAGATGTTTACGCACCAAATAACGATCGTATACTAACAGTTTGCTCCGAATTTTAATGTAACTATATTCCAAAATGAATATATATAATACACAGGTATACCTTTTAGTAATCCCAAAGGTACGATATACTCTAACCAGGTATAAAGGATACGCGCTAACAATAGAGGAGTCCGACCGCTTGCAGCTGTCGGGCGACCTTCAGCGTGTAACTACGAGACGCTCTCAAATATTCATTATAACTTCATTAATATTTCGAATTTCGGTCTAAAATTTTTATAATGTACTCTCAATATATTTTACTTTCGAAATTGGTAAGAAAAAAAAAATCAACGATCCTTCGACTCCAAGCCTATCATAAAAGGTCTACATTGACCGACAAGGTGGGTCAATTTTGTCCGCTCCTGCTTTTTGACTGCTCCACTCTCAGGTATATACTGACGCAGGGGAGCGGCCGTTCGCATAGGGTTTCCTTTACCCTTAAACTCTTTTTAGGGTGGCGGGCGACTACGAAGTGGGGGCTAGTTCTCGACCTAATAGAACAATTCAAATTGGCTCGGCCATAAATGATTCAGATTTTCGGTCTAAGGGATAATTTGGAAAGAGAATAGTACTTTATTTCACTCCGTGCGAGAAATGCAATTTTACGCACGCTTCACGTGTGTACAACTGCATTTTCGCACGTTGTGAAATAAAATTTTGTACGATATTCGTGCGAAAAACTTTTTCTAAACTCGTGTGATTGCAACACTCGTCAGAAAAAAAATTTTCACACTAGTATCGTAAAGTAATTTAAACTGAGACCATGATTTTAATTGTAAGAAACGGTTAAACGTTTATTCCACGTCAAATTATTAATTATATGTTACAATTGAATATTACAATGGAAAATTCTTATATCTAAAATACTTTTTGATTGGAAGTTTTTAAAAGATAGGACATATGATGTACATAATTTCTAACTCATAATGTCACATATCCATACATACATTCATATTTCCATTATTTCTTCTGCTGCATCTTGGTTTTGACCCTCGGCATCTATTAGTTTTCTATTCCATCGATATATTGTTGTACGAGAAATTTCTTGAATTTGACAGCGGACGAAGCATCATAGCGACGATTGCAAACTTTTTCAGGTTCACATACAACTGTCCATTGCGTGCTACGAAATGATGGAGGCTGTTCGTAAACTTGCTCTGGGTGCACTCTGATCTCTCAAAAAAGGTAGCTGCATAGCTTTAACTATTAGTGCGAGAGAGAAGAAATAACTCTGCGTATGTTCCTAGCAAGTTTGTGAACAGCTCCAAGCTGAACGTGAAGCGCACCTTGTTTTTAGTATACAAAGCCGCCGTGTACATAATCATGTTTTAACAACTGTCAAATTCAAGAAATTTCTCGTATGACAATATGAAAATCAAGATGCAGTAGAAAAATTAATGTAAATTCTATACGTATGTAATGTATAGAAATGCGACATTGATTCGTTGGAGATTCAGTAGAGCATATTTTTTTATCTCTTTAACATTTTTTTATCAAAAAGTACGTTAGATACTGGAATTTGTCGCTATAGTATGGAAGTGTAGTAATTAACAATTAAACATATAACCATTCCTTCTCGTAAATATTTATATGTGATCGCAATGTACAGATTGAGATTTTCGAAATATACAAATTATATACAGGTTGTATTTTTTAACTCTGTACAAACGAAGAGGGTATGTAGGGGGTGTCTAGGGAAGCAATCTGAGATAAGGAAACCATGGTTGCAAACGCATGCTAACGGCGCTGCATAACATCGTAAGAATTGGTACATGTACGGCACAAATAGGTAACCTACACTTGACGCAAGCTCGGATCGTAATGAATCACACGGCGTTCGGTTTGCAACTTTTGTTTTATTCATTTCTTTAAGAAAATGTGGTAGAATTAGTGGCCAGAACCGTGATGGCTGCCGAATTCATCAGAGGAGATCCAGCTTTGCATGTTAAACTGCGGGAGGAAATGTCCAAGCGGTGCACTATGTGCATGATGGAGGGTGGCAGCCACTTTGAACATCTACTGTGAGGAACCTCAACTTGTATTTCTGCTTTTGTTCTTGTTTCGTTGCCTTCGTCTTTCAAGAATGGTGTTTACCAAGTCTGAATTGATTTGTTATGTTTTCCATGCAGAGTTTATCGATTTGTTGTTGGTTTTAGATAAAAATGAATTACTAGTCTGTTTTCTTAAAGAAATGAATAAAACAAAAGTTGTAAACCAAACGCCGTGTGATTCATTACGATCCGAGCTTGCGTCAAGTGTCGGTTACCTATTTGTGCCGTACATGTACCAATTTTTACGATGTCCTGCAGCGCCGTTAGCATGCGTTTGCGACCATGGTTTCCTTATCTCAAATTGCTTCTCTAGACATACCCTCTACCTCTACCCTCTACATACCCCCTACATACGCTCTTCGTTTGTACAGAGTTAAAAAATACACCCTGTATAATTGTTTTTTAAATAAATGATATATATTATATACAGTCATTTTTGTATATAAGTTATAGATAAATTATATATATCATATATCAACTATATAATTTATTATATATAATTCATCTATAATTTATAAATAATAATTTCACTTGGAGATGACATGTAAAATCGGCAAAAATTAAGTTAACAACCTAATATTTAATCTACACGAAAAAAAATGGTGATATTGGAAATTCCTTTTTCAGGCAGTAATAAAATTGAAGCGATATTTACGCTAATTTCGTTAAAAATTACATATTTTCTATGTTACTGTTACTTTTCAAGAGGTTAATTTTACTGGCAAATTGCGGTAAAAATGTTTTGTAAATATTACTAAGCCAAATGTATTTGAAACTGCAGTCGCACGTAATTCATACTAGCGAATAGTGAATTGATGCAGCTTCCAATATCAGCTGCGATTATATGGTACTTTTCTTTCCTATGTATGTAAGTCACGCTTGTATATATTCGTATAATTGCTTGTGGCAACATTAATTTTGAATTTTTAATACTTATTGTATCCCGAATGTTACTATGCAATTTAGTAATACAATAAGCATCTAATTTATTATGGAAGCAATAATTCGCTAATCGGAGAAGAAAAGAATATATGTATATGTTACTTTTATATACGGAAAAAAGCATTTTTTTGCTCTACGTCAACCGTGAGTAACACAGGCTCGCATCTTTTTTTAATTTTATTTAAATTGTATAGTTGTATCATTTTGTCAATTATATTTTCCAGGTATTTTAATGAATATTAACAGTTTAATTAATTTTATATATCTTCGTACTGCAATAATAATTTTTACAGATATTTTCAATGTAAAATTCACTCGTTCCACCTGTATTTATCGCAAAAATATATTTACTGCTAAATGAAAGAGATGATTACATCTAGTGAATGTTATCCATATAATTACCGGTGAAAACCACACAAACCACTCATATTGCTGTAATATTTACAGAAATTTTTTTTCCGTGTAAAAATACATGTTTCTTATTATTTTAGAGATAATTCTGTTCGCTACCAATTACTCGCTGCCATCTGTCTGTAAGCGTTGCTAGTCCACTATACCAGCCGTTTGAGTTTCCGTCTTGTATCATTTTTTCCAAGGCCAATTCGAGGGCTTCCCAGTTAGGATATCGAACTCCTCCGATGTTGCGCTTTAATTGGTTGAAACACTGGTAATCGCACGGATGTAAGTCTGAGCTATAGGTGGTTGATCCCAATTCTCGATGGAGTTGTTATTCAGCCAGTGATGGTAAATGCGACATTTGTGAGGTCTAGCATTGTCATGGAAAATGAAAGGGTGGCATCCTTACCACATCACCACTCAGGAAGTTTCTCTTGTAAAAATTGGAGATATCATTCTCCATTTATACTTTCACCTTCTGGGTATAACTTCCAAAAGGCAATTCCGTTTATGTTAATAGCTAGTATTAGCATTCTTTTCCCCTCCCTTAATTCTGCTGCAGCTACAGTTGGAAGCCTTTTCCTCTTTTCTAAGCCAAAACTGTTGTTAGTGTTTAAGTGGCGGACAGTACAAAGATAGCCAAGTTTCATCAATGGCTAATGTGTGTTGAAGACGGTTTGAATGTTGATTTAACATCATTATGTTTTCAAGCCAAAATTCGATGTTCTAATTGAACTTCAGAAAGTTCATGAGGTACCCACTTTCCTACCCTTTTCAACAATTTCAGATCTTGAGTTAGTATTTGATACACAGTCATCTAGGAAATACCTAATTTTAGGGACAGATGCGAGTGGACCATGCTCTTGTTTCCTGGAGAAGGGAGTTTAATTGCTCGATTATGCTTGCTTTTTCCGGGTGTTGATTGTGGGCTTCACCTCGGGTCTCTTCAATTGAGGTTTGTTCTTCCTTAACCCTTCGAAGCATATATTTTTCCTTACATGCAATTTTTTAACTCATCTGTCGGGTTTTTTTTCGAGTCGCTCAACTCGAATCTGGAGTAAAAATTTGAAAATTTTCAAAATTCCTTTGTACTGGAATATTGGTACTCAAGGGTTTTTGGGGTTTTTGATCTCGAATCTGAAGTCGAAATAGAAAAATTCAAAATGGCGGATCTAATATGGTGGAACAAAATAAAAAAAAGTTATCAGATTTATACCAAATTTGGTATTCGAGTGTGTTTTACGACTTTGATTAGCCATATTGGATGTCACTTTGAATTTGGTAATTTTTGGCATTAAATTCGTAGTTAGCAATTCAAAACATCCTCAGCTACCGAGCTTTAAGGTGCCTTTTCATGGAGCGATAAAATCGCAGCGATGAGAGGGCACGTGACCTCATAAGAGCTAATGTATTTCAAGCATTGGAGCGATATTTTCCCTAGATTTTCCCTAGATTTTCTTTAGATATTCCCTAGTCGCTCGAAGTTGAAAATATCCAGCATCATATGGACATCGCTAGCGATGAGCGATGCATGAATTGGCACCTTTATGCAAATTTGACTATTTTTTCTAACTTTGGTCCGCGATATTGGATCCGCCACTTTGAATTTCTGAATGTTGAGTTTAGATTCGAAGTTAGCGACCTCAAAAACCCCCGAGCTCCGAGTTTCATCTGAATCAAGTAAGTTTTTCCATTTTGGTCCACCATATTGGATCCGCCATTTCGAATTTAGTATTTTTGACTTCGTACTCAAGTTCACCGACCCAAAGAACCTCTTTGTACCCATTTTGTGTTTATGGTTTACCTGGTAGATTAGTCACAATTACATTTATTCTGTAAAAAGATATTTTTTGCAGCTTGGTTGTTTAACATACACTACTTGAGAAATTAAATTATGCCAGTGGGTTTTCAATATTCAGTGATATTACAGCGGCCTAAAAATTCCTGTACAATCACTGCAAAACGTTATAAGCGTGAAAAATAAAAAACAAAATTAAAAAAGGTAGCATTCTGAAGACACCATGCTTCGAAGGGTTAATAGTTTTCGCCCAACGTTACACCGTTCGAAGTGGAAAGGCAGCTGAGCCTAAGGCTTTTTTTAGGTTGCGCCAAGTATCCGATGCACTCCATCAGAGAAATACGCCGAAACGGATAAAAATTCGTTAGGCTACGTCACTTGTCACCTGAATCAATCATTGACGCTCCATTACTAAACGCAAATGCAACGTTACACAACGTAGTGTAAGCTTAGACTACAGAGATATTATATGTATAGTGCCGATGTATCGCGCTGACTAGTTTCAAAACTACATGAAACGCATGCGCCACTTTGAATGATTCACCCTAATATATTTTATTTTTGCTTGCTATAAGTATACAATGGCAAATGAAATGGGTGTCTAATATAAAAATATCGTCAACTATAAGTCGGTACTAACAGTTCTGTGCCTCCTAGGACTTACTAGAGGCTTCCACCATTTTTTCCGGAGGGAATAGATTACGCCTTCTCCATTGTTAGAGAAGTTCTTTCTCGTTGAAAAAACGCTAGGAATGAAATTCACTCCGAGTAGTGCCCAGAGGGTTAATATTGTGGCTAAGTTAAAATGAAACATTGAAAATAATGAGTACTTAAAAATTGATATGCCGCCATCATGCTTCATATGCGAAAGGTTGAAAATTTCGGGCAATACACCAAAGAAGGATAAACACCTACTTGCACCTACTGGAATGTTTATAATTATTAAGTATATATAATGTATTCTATTATATTTAATATGTAAAACTAATTATTACAGGTTATATATATGTCATCTGATCTGGCTCAACAAGCATGGGTAACGGCTCAGCAAAGAGTTAATCTCAATCAGCTGATAGTATCAAGGCCAGACTGTACTCCAGCATCCTGCTGCCAGAGAGCCAATACTTTGGAGAATTCTCAATTCGTTGACGCATATAAACATCTACGTTATCAAGCATGCTTGGCGTACGGGGAGTTCCTGCACGCATTACGAAAATCACCAAAACTTCTAGCATCTTGTCTCGTGGAAGGCGATAAGGTCGTACCGGAGATGATGCAATGTATAATCCAGTCTCTAGCTGCAGGTCTATTTGGCAGCTGTTTATTGCCAGAAGACAAGATTTTAGTATTAAAGTTACTAAGACACCTCATATTTCTTCAAGTTGTCCCATCAGATAATCCGAGGAGATTACTTCGTCAAGGAACCTGTGCGTTCTCTAGATTCTACTCTGTTTTTCACGAGGGCCTTTTTTCGGCAAAATTGTTTTTGACTGCTGCTTTGCATGGCCCCATAATGCAGTTACTTATGGAAGATGAGATGTTTCTGGATATAGATCCAGACAAGGCACCAATAAGATTTCCACCCGCAGAAAGGTTAAAGAAATTTGGCAAGGAAGGCACGACGGAATACCAAACAAAGTTACAACGTTATAGACTCTGGACGATTAATTCTTTGGTACGGATTAGTCAGAGATTCATCGTGAGCATTCGCGAGAACATGCACTGCTTCCCCACGAGCGTGTGCTGGCTTGTCAGACAGATGGCTGGTCTTCTGGCGAAAAATGGCAATGTTGATCCCAGAGAAGTACACGCAATGTGTACCGATCTTGTCTTCACCTATTTTATATGTCCAGCTATAGTCAATCCAGAACCTTATGGCATCACTGACGCACCCATCAGCTACGTTGCAAGATTTAACCTCATACAAGTCGGTCAAATTCTGCAGATGCTATCCTTGATCAAATATCAAACCATTGATGCCAAAGTGATGGACCTTTACAGGCGCTTTGAAAAAGATTCTGTTTCCTCGATGCTGGATGCTATGCTAGAGGGCGCTACTGATGAACTCGAAGATGAACCTGCTGTCATAGATAATAGCAAGCTTCAAGGACTTTCTAGATCTGCCGCACTCTTCACTGAGAACGAACTCAACACCCTAATTACATTTTTACAAAGTGTCGCTAACGATAATGCCACAGATGAGATTCAATCTGATAGTGCTGTCAATCGGAAACAATTGAGCGAGATGCTCTCCCAATTACCTTCGGGTTCATTATCTACACATAAAACTGGCAGTAATATTTCACCAGAGACTCCAAGCAAGAGAGGTGGCCCTCTTGGCAAAGGTAACCTTTATAATCTTCGGAGATATTCTTTATTTCATTTTCAATTTCTCTGATTATTATATTTACACTCTCTGATATCAGTTGGCCGAGGGAGAGATACACGGATATCTTCATCACTTTCGTCCAATGCTATGGCGGATGGAGTGTCTGATGAGATGAACGGTGCTTCTGGTCCAGAGGATGACCTAGTTGATTCCAAACTTCCTCAAGACGTTCTTGTTATACCCTTCGGCCCTACATCGAGCGAAACTATTGGCTTACTTAGCGAACAAAAGGTATGATATTACCTGCTTTAAAATCCTTTTAGTATGCCTATATTCGATGTTCACGTATTATACGTAGGTTCTTTGTATGGAAATACAAGATGACATCGACAGTGGTCCTGTGACTTTGAATCTTCCTGATGATATGTCTAATGGACACAATCGCAGAGAAGGTACCAATAGTGTGGAACGCATTGAAACTCAAGAAAAAAGAACTCGATTTTCTTTATCACACGATGAAGGTACGCAATAAGCATTCTGAATACAAAATCTATATCACAAAAGCTCGCTGTGCTATTAGGCTAACGATTTTCGATAACAAGGATTCAGAGAATTGACAAGAACGACGCCTTGTAGCAAAACTGCAATCTATCCATCATTAGTAGTGTCATATTCTGTAACGACTTGGATCCACTCATAGCGCACTAACCTACAGTCGAACCTACATATGTTCAACTCATTTGGACCAAGTAACGTTACGCTATTTGAACTTGGCTATCCTCAGTTTTCGCCCAACCACTATTTCCCTTTTACCGTGCTCGACTGATCATAGGTAGTTAAAAGTGAGGCTAGTGCTCTGAGTCTTTAACCTTAACTATTGATGTAGAAATATACGGAATGGAATGCTCTCCTATGATTAGTGGTCCAAAACACGGAAGGGAAAAATAGAGACCGTTTGGATATGTGTGCGTATATGTACATAAACTAGCATTGTGTGAGAGTAGCAATATATGTTATATGTAGTGTTAATGCGCACGTGCACAAATTGAATGGACATGACGTAGAATAATGGGAAATTGCGCATTAACACAATAACGGATATTCTCACTCAACACAATACCACATTACGTACTACACGCACTATATGTGAATGTATAGTAGAACCCGGATTATTCGAGCTCGCATCGGATACGCGTGAACCCGTGTTATCCGAACTTGTGAAGACGTGCATTATCATGCGTGACGTGCATTCAGCGACACGTCCGAAATAGTTGCGATTAGTTGTGCTTAATTACATAAAATGTGATTTTATTTCCTTACAAAATTGAGTCCGTATTATCCGAGTTTTTTCATTATCAGAGCTAGGGTTGGTCCACAATAGCTCGGATAATCGAGGTTATACTGTAGTCCTTATTCCCTCCTTCCGTATTTTAGATACTATATCCGTGACCTCAACAGTTGCAATTCAACCACAGCGCATTCGTCTGCGCAGACTAACTACAATTGGTAGTCAAGCATAGTAAAACGGAAATAGTGATTGAGCGGAAAAGTGGGAATAACGAAGTTGAAATTCGTTTCAAAATACGTGGAGTTGAAAATACATAGTTTCAACTGTATTTGCATGAAAATTGGACAACAAAGGATGTGATACGAGAAAAAGATCGTTTAAGTTGAACTGTGATATCTTTTACAATCTTACGAGGTTTTTCTTTGTAATAGAAATATTTATATATTTTTTAAATATAAATTTCTTACAACAGTTTGCTGGCGTGTATACTTGATTCCGTGGTTACAGTGCAATGTGTACGTAGTGAAATTAATAGGTTTTTGAGATTGGTGCTTAGCAAGAACTGTAGAACAATGTACATTCGATTACTCTCCTTTTTTTCGTTTAGTTTACTGTGATGTGGTTTTTCCTGTCATCATCTTACCATCAGGAATACGACTCCACTACAGTTAATGTGATAACAAGAACAGTCAGGAAAAGTAAACCAAACATAATGGTGGCGTCCATGTATTTTAACGGGTCAAGAGACTCGGTCGAGTCTCGCGCTATGTACAGGCAACCGGCTGTACAGGCAGCGGCCGACCGAGACTCTTTACTCGAGTCAACTCTTGTACCTATGTTTGGAATCAAATATCTTACGAAGTGCTATATATGAGAAAAAATTATTGACGCATTCATTATAGGAATTGAGTATTCTGAATCGATTTCCACCAAAATCAATGAGCTTGGTATACCGGTTTAGGGCGTATCGAAACGTCGAGGGAGATGCTTTACTTTCAGTTCCGTCGTCATCATCGTCGTTGTCGCCGTCGTCGTCGTCTTCGTCTTCGCACGGCCATTTACTTTTTGACATAACAGATTGCGCTTACTGCTTTGCCTTCTTTATTTTTTTACACGACGGATGGTGCTGGCGATTCACCAATACGCAATACAATCAAACACATTTTGTCCGTCAAGGTTCCGTTCACACTGAATTTTCGGATAATATAAGGCTACCTTCACACAGTATAAAATTATTAACACGTTCCGTGCCGGATAATTTTTTTGGTTAGTTTTCATGCAGGCAGCGTGAGGCGTATACGCCCCACACGGCACGGAACGTGTTAAGCCTTTAGCCCGCACGAAAAGTAGAACCGCCATTTGTGTACAGCGCGCGTATGTGTGTGCTTCGACGTAGATCCCCGTATTTTAGGTGTCGGACCTGGAGACCCAGGTTGCCCAGGTGTTCCTCTCCGAAGTTTCTTATGTCTAGGTAACGGACGTGGAGATCCAGGTCGTCCAGGTGTTCTTCTCCGTAGTTCCTTGTATCTAAGTAATGAACGTGGAGTTCTAGGGTGTCTTGCTGTTCCTTCACATAGTTTCTTGCATCTAGTGTGGCGAGCGAGTGAAGCGAGCGCGTCCGATACAATAATTTTGTAATACTGTGACGTGTAGATTTTTTAAACATATTTCATGGAAAATTGACTGCTTAGTGTTCAGTGTTATTATTCTGTCCGGTAGTTTTTTTCGAACGAAAAGCATCGACAAACAACACAAACCGCTCCTGAAACTTGGTATCCAAGCTTAATATGGCCTCAAAATAAATTACGTAAATGGGCTTTGTTCCACTCGGTGGAGGTCTTTCGGAAGTATATCCATTTATATTGAAATATGTGATTACATGTTAAAAAATCTGTTTTCCTATATCTCGAAGTACAATGCGATTTTACTTGATCTATTCAAGTTTCACCTTCCGTAGTAGAATTTTTCTTCCCAATAGGAGAATTATATACAATATCATCTGACTTAACATTTCTCAAAGATAATGAAGGACCATAATATGCTGTATACTAATGTTAATAAAGGTGGATATGTGATTATTACAAATTTTATACGGAAGTTTCCTAAAAATAGTGAAATACCGGGCAAAAACATCGATGTAAAAAGAGGGCGCCCAGTGCATATCCGCTATAAAGAACCATTTGATCTTTATCTTATCTTATTTAGCCGTGTTCACTATTTGAAATGACATGGCTAGACAACATTTTGAAGTGCAATCTTACATGCATTTATTATTATATTGCGTACGTAAATTTCTTTATTTCACTCCTTGCATTTTCGCCCGGTGTGAAATAAAATTTTGTTCGATACTCGTGCGAAAAACCTTTTCTAAACTCGTGTGATTGCAACACTCGTCAGAAAAAAATGTTCGCACTAATATCGTAAAGTACTATTATATTGCTTAATTGTTTCTTCGCTTTATGTAATTATGGATTGATTATATAGTCCTTTCAGATGAATTGCACTTTGCATTGAAGACTACACTTTCGTTTTGAATTCGGATATATCTTTATGCACTTCTAAGGAAAATGGGCTTATATATTAAATTTAAATGCTTCTCACTACTTCCGGCAACGCAATATATTTTTCTGATGACCGACGTCACAATGTATTTACATTCAATATCTGTAACGATATATATTTGCATTGTAAAGAAGACACATTCATTTCGTATCAGATTTCGTGTGCTTAAAATTTCTTTAACATAACATGTTGAAGGACAAAAACTTGTGATATCGCCCAAAAAACACTTTCGTGTAAAAAAGTTCGCCAAGTACAGGATTGCTGTGAATTCCTCTCTTTCAAAAAACAACTAATATTTCTATCTTACATTATTGTTCAACATGAAATAGTATATTGTGATACGAGTGGGGAAACAGGGACTTTGCACGAGTCGAATGTTTTCAGCAGGAGCCGCAGTCGAGTGGAAGCACCGCAGGTGCCGGAACGAGACGAAGACGATTGCTGAAAAAATCCGTGCAAAAAATTTAAGTAATAGTATTCCAAACTAATAGTATTCTAATTCTGAATTGCGAATAAGCATTGTGAGCACTGACAAGCGGTATGTCCCCGTATTATTCGTTTGCAGTGATTTGCCTTAGTGTGAATGAGGCCTAAAGCAAATGAGAATGCTCTATTTTGAAAGTTGACGCTAATTTGAGACGAAGATTGACATAATGATAACAAATTTGTTTTAAGTAAAGCACGGACCCGCCAAGTAGTACTCGATAAGGAATCACTTAATTTTTATAAATTATTGAATGGCAATTAAATAATGATCAAATATAAGCAGCAGCAATAACACAAAAGAGTAGTGAAGACGTTACAAGAAATTTTGCAAATACAATTAAAATGATGAGCTAGTGCCAAGTCATATAATAAGCAGATATATAGTGACCTATGTACTTGGCATTATAATGTGATTTCAATATTTTTTTATTTTGAACAATAATGTAAGATAGAAATATTAGTTGTTTTTTGAAAGAAAGGAATTCACAGCTATCCTGTACTTGGCGAACTTTTTTACACGAAAGTGTTTTTTGGGCGATTACAATGTACTGCATTCGTTTCGAAGACCATTTCCTAGATTATTCTGAATTTCAATTTCAAATACACTTGAGTCAGATATCTCACATTGCGGAAAGCTAGATTTTCGGCAAATAATTGACAAACAAAGGAGAGTATTCGCGTAATTAATTTTACCCTTCTAATATCATCGCATATCAAATACTTGTTCTGCAGCAGCTTCAATCATTTATATTTAATATAATGGCACGTAATGAGCTGTTCAAGCGCGTTTAAAATTGAAATCTGCTCTACGCTCTTAATGTACTCAAAAAAGTCACAAGGTCTGAGGAACAGTAAAATTTAGTGTCAAATATTAGAATCATTCGTCATATCACCACCAGCAGCGCGTCTACATTAATGTGGTTAGTCTTATTTGAAGGATCCATCGGTAACACTTCGGATAATTTGGAAGCAGTATCGGAAGCCGCCTCAAATCATAGCGTGGCATCCTCTCTGGAGTTGGAGACCGAGGATCAAAATGATAACCTCTCCGACATGGTATCAGCCAACGTGTCCGGCCGCGGAACCCCGAATATTTCGGGTAACTTTCAAAGCATATTACAGTAAGACAGAAGGTCTTTGAACTACTCTTATCCATGATTGTCATAATTCGTAGGTCGCGACACACCGTCTTCGCAAATTACGGAGGGCGATGATGGTCGTGCGGCAGGTGAAGCGAGGCAGCTGGATTTGCCTCCGCCAACGATGCCAACAAAACAAAGTCGCTCAGAGATCGATGATAAATTTTGCAAATTCGAAATTAAGAAGCTTATTGAAGGTATTTATTGGGCATATCGTTATTATTATCGTGTTCGACCCTGTCATCAGCATGCCTACTTTCGAATTTTCAAAAAAATTTATTGAAAATCTATCATCATCACTCATCACTCGTGTGCATCCTACACAAAGGATACTTTTTAGGGGACGAAACCATTTCCTTGGTATCCGATACATGGTCTACAGATGTTTTGGCCTCGGACAGCGAGACTCTGGAGCAGCAAGAGCGATTCCCGTTCGCTCCTCCACCCGAACAATCACAACCTGTTTTACCCACGGAGCATACACAAACTATACTTGATGTCAGTGAAACTGCATCCGAAGCCTGGAGCACGGATGTCCTTGCTAGTGACTCAGAAAGAATGACTGAAGTCGACACCGATGACACAGCCAGTGTTGCTAGGTATACGAAATTTTTTTTAATAATGATGACTTTAATGTACCACCCATTCCGCCGCATCCTCCATAATATGTATAATACAATATTAACTACCTGAAAAACATTATAAAGTCAAAAAGGATAGTTACAATAGGTACTAGATAATACAAATTATTTAAGCATTATTGTTTTTATTTATGTTTGTCATTCATCGATATTCATTTATGGTTATTTTATCGAATCATATCATAGTATACAATTGAAATTATTTACATATATCATTATTCAAGTATACTCTACTTATTAATAGTCAATTCTTTTTATGCAGAATAAGTGAAAAGTATATTATCAGTTTTCTCGTTTTAGGTCCGATGATACGGCAAGATCAGAAATGGAAATTGAAAGTCGTGGTGAACCTGAAGGCGGAGAAGAAACGCCACCACCTGCGACTCCACGTAAGATAACTTAATTATAGACGATTTTTTAAACACGTGATGTTCGTAGCCGAACCTACTGATATTATTAAAAACTCCAGGAATACGAGCAGAAGGTTCCGCATCGTTGTTCCGCCCTATTCGAGAAGAACCTGTTGGTCGACCTACACTGACAATCCCAACCTCACCAACGGCCTCTCTGTCACCCTCAGGATGGCACGTAACTGGGCGTAGTGGATCTAAATTAGACTCTCGACGTAGCACAATAGAGTACGTCGACAACAATGCTAATAACGTCAATAATATGGATTACGGGAAGCCCGTAGGGGAAAACAGACTAGTTCACCTGATCGACAAACTGCAGATCGATAACGGGCGGAGTACAAATGAACGGCAAGGCACAAGTAATAATCATATTGGTGCAGCTGCAGTAGCCCCAGCTCTTCTTTTGGCGAATCATATCTCCGCACCTGTATTGCCAAATGAGAAATTACCAAATGGTGACGTTAAAACAGAGGTACAAGTTTTTAGAATTTAAGTACTAGTCAGTGAAAAACTACTAAAATTCAGTCAGGACTGTTTAAAATAAAACCTACACTGAATGAGATCCTTTTGAAAGCGTATAGATTTCTCGCATAAACATTGCAGTTTTAAGAATTATCAATTACGTTCGTCGTGTTATGTTATGTTTAAAATTGATTGGAATCTATAACTTGGAAGTTGGTAGTTTGTTTGTACTTTTGCAATCAATTTCAGAATACTCAAAAATTTGAGTAGAGTAGTCAAATGACAATTTGATGTTAGATGTCTAAATATTCCTAGCTTTTTGTTTGCCATATAATTATAGTATTTGGCACATAATAAGGCCATTAACCCTTTACGGTCGTATTTACCTGAGGCATGGGTACCCTACTGGTCGGAATTATTTGATCGTAGACTAATTATAAAAACTCGTGTAAAATAACCAAATATTATTATATCTTTTTAACTCTTCATATATTCAAAAACAATATTTTTCTTAAGATTGAAAAATATAGACATACGAACGCAAAGGGTTAATCTGTTCTATGAGTTATTCAATATTTAGTGTCTTCATTTTGTACATGATATATAAATGAATATCTATATTCTTGGTTTATTAGAATATTTTCTGCAAATGGTATTACGATGTTATGTTTTTTGTACAGGAACAGGAAGGTGGCATACCCACTAGTAGTAATGTAGTGGTCAGATTGAGCACAGCGAGTTTGACATCAAGTAGCAGTTCCGGGTCAGAATCAAGAGCAAAGAATAATATTATTGCTTCAGACCTATCCCTAAATCAGCCTATAACAAATGGAAATGGCGATATAACGGATGGCATTAGCCCTATAGCTTCAAAACCTACTACTTCTACTGGTGCTATTCCAAAGAGTATAAGCTTCGATATGACGGCCGAACGTGGTGACAAGGAACTTCTCGATGATGATCAAAAGAACAAGAGAGGTTTTTTCGTTAAACTTAAAATGACCTTAAGGAACCGTCGAGGTAAATCGGTACGTGGTGCTGATGATCTCAGCAGATGCTACGACCGTGAAGCTGGTGGCGATGGGCTCGACGTTGGTAGACATAGGCTACGTAGAATCATGTCAGAGGATACGACCTCTACAGGAAGCATAAACAGTGGTAAGCACTATAGAAAATAGTTGATTCATGCGAGCATGCAGAAAAGTGACAGTCGGAGGACATTTTAGACAGTACCGACGATATACTAGCAAAGTACAGACGGAAACCAAGTGCAACAAGCGATAGTGCTTCTGTGGAAAGCAGTCAGTCGCGAACAAAAGAAGCTGAAGACGAAAGGCTTTTGATAGATCCGAATAACGTAGAACTTTCATTCGCCTTCGCTGATGCTAAACGAAAATTACGAATGGTGCTAAGCACTGCAGATCTTCAACACATTCCATGTAGCACTGCTTCTGAGGTAATAGGCAATAACCAATATTTCGTTATTAATAGTTAACTGTTAAGTGATTATTACTTGTATGTAGAGAAATACCTGGATGCAAAAGGAAAATGAATTAGTAACATTCTTGCAACTACAACTTGCTGAAGCTATCAATTTACAAGATAGAGCATTGATAGCACATCTTCATGAAACATTAAGATGTGTCAGATTGTTTAATGATGACGGGTGCAGAAAACTCTTCAAATCCCTTCGTGATGACTATCAGAAAAGATCCCCCTATATAGCTTATTTGATAAGATGTCGACAGGGTTTGCTGTCGACTCTGGCACACTTGGATCGGTAAGCTATAGCTAAGTGCATGCTGTAGAATGTATGTGCAAAACAAAAATACACTAAATAATATCATATCATTTAGTTTGGGTGAAAGGGTCAAGTGTGATCGTGATGCAGTAAACAGCCACCTCGTATCCGTTTGCGTAAGGGTGTTTCTGGAGAAAAGAGAAACTTCTATTTTACGCTTCTGTGATGAATTTAAAGAACTTAAACTAGCTGATGAGAAGCAGGATTCAGTGGACAATTTCCTTGGAAAAATTAACACCGAAATGGAAAATGACCCTATTTGGCAAGGTATGTACTCATATTAAAAATATATTTCTAAATTGCATTATAATGCGTTCATCGTATCACAAATAGTTGTCTTGTACAGTTAATGCCATAACAGCAAACTTTCTTATATGATGGGTATAATATTTTATGCGAGCTCATGCGCATTTAGTCATTAATTTTGTACACAAAATTTTAATTACATTTTTTTAGTGGCAAGTGAGAATCAGTTAGCACTTGCGAGATCCGTAGTGGAGAGAACTATAATGGCCCGAGTGTATCACAATGCATTGTATCCAAATGGAGATGGCGATGTTTATAGAGATCAACTCCTTCACGATCATATAAAAAAACTTGCTAAAGTCGTCACGCCCAACCACAAGGATCTACGCATTCCGAAAATTTACCATTACGAGTGTCCGTGGCCTTGGGCGCAAGCCGAATTAGCGGTGATATCAGCGTACAAAACACCCCGTGATAAGCTACAATGCGTATTTCGCTGTGCGACTACGATCATGAATTTATTGTCGATGGCATCCGAAAGAGGAATACCCGCAGCCGATGACCTTATCCCGGTTCTCGTCTATGTTATCATAAAAGTATAAATAATTTGAAAGATATATGGAATACTCACTTGTAGACACTACTAGGTTAATTTTCATCTGTATCTTTCAGACAAATCCACCGTCTCTTCTGTCAACTGTACAATATGTAGACAGTTTCTATGGGAACAGATTGGAAGGCGAGGAACAGTATTGGTGGACGCAATTCTGTTCTGCGATTGAATTTATCAAGACGATGGACTAGTTAACATCGTGGGATCGGGAAAACTATGAGGCATTCGATTTGTCCGATAATTATTACCGACGAATATACTCGAACGGAAATAATAACTATTAGCGTCCACTATTCCATACGAGGATATGCCAGTCTCCCTCGTTCTTTTTTTTTATTTTTTGTGTAAAACAATGTGAATGATGACATAAAGCACAATTGAGAAAAATAGAACCATTTTATGATACCAAAACTTCTAATACATCGCAATTGCTTTCAATTAAATCGTATCTCTTCGGCAATTTAACTTTATATCTTAGCCAAACGAAAGCCGTTGGTGTAAATGTTCTTATTTCGAACAAGTCCACCTAAATGAAAATTGAATGAGTTACTTTATGATGTGTTTCTAACAAACTGTATTAACCTATGGAACCATTCGAAACATATTAATAACCGATTACACGTGAGGAGATATCATTTCACATAATTGTATCGAAAATTTGAAATCAACATTTTATCATAGGTAATCAGTGAAATGGTTATTATATTGATATACCCTATAAATTGTTTTCACTTTGAATTGTTGCCAGCGATCGTCATCACATATTACCAGAGCTATTTTCCTTTTATTCACCTTCAGGATAAGCGTATTCGCTTGATGAGCACATATTTTTCAATTTCTAGTAACATGGTAAAATGTACGTGAAATACTGGCGCATGTCACCCTAAGAAGATGGTTATGGAAGTTTGCGTGTTTACAAACACAGGTGTGTGTTAATAGTATTTTTATGCGTCTCCGATACAGTTGTATGGAACACTTATGTAATCCATACGATCTCACTTGTGCTCTTGCACATAATAGGAAGTAAAAGTGACAAGTTAGAGAAAGCACTCCATGAAATAATTAACGGTAAACTTTTAAGTGGCAATGGTATAAACCGCTTATATACTTTAAAAATGCGCAATATAATGGTTATATGGGGTAAATCTATCTACATTCACATATAATCAATCAAAAAAGAAAAGTAAAAATAATTGAATAATGTACATAACATTTATTGAATTTCGTGCATGATAAATGAGTTTGCTATTTATAATTCTTCTTTTTTTGCATATATGGCACCAGTTAGAATTTACTATTTACAATTCAATGGTTGAGTTTAATTTGAAATTTATTAATTTATTAATTTAAATAAAATTTAAGTATAAACGAAATAATTGTAACGAGTTCCATCGATTATTACTGGTGAATATTTCGTTAACGCAGTTGTAATTTATACTCTGTCGTATAAAAAATTGGCATATATTTTACGAGGGAGATGCTAAGAGTTATAAATTTATGGAAAGTCGCAAAGAATGAAGTTACAAGTCAAAATTTAAACCATGATATTGTAATCTCGTTTGGAGAAATTACGAAATTGTAGCAAGCACGTATATACTTTGTAATTATATCTCTGTTAAGAAATCACGATGTTGCATAAATTATTCAGTAGCCATTGCTGGTTACGTGGATTAAAATAGTGAAAGAAGCACATGAAAAGAAAAATACTCGCGGTACACGGAGTGACATATTCACTTCAGTTCATCTACATACGCTAGGTGAAGATATGTCCCCCACCGTAGGTTTATTCGCGTATGAGCGTATAGTTGATATACAGTACCAGAATATTTTGCAATATATATATTTTTTTAGTCGGAAGAAAATAGCTATAATATCTTCATAATATCATGTGGCACGTGAATGCACTGTAATGCACAGGTTTAATTAACATTGCACAAAATATTGCTGAATAATACGGATACAAGAAAAGCAGTATTGTGAGAGAAATTTTCTGCACATGTGGCTGTGCTTCATAGAATCGATATATGTATCTATTTCATTTTAGCAGTATACAGTTTTTTCTCCGCCACAGAATGTCACAGACCAATACAATGGAATTATTCATAAAATGACTTAGTAATGTGTGTACTGTATATTTGAGAAGCCATAAAACTCTCACTAACGAATCGTATCTTGTATATCTGTTTATTGTAATTTCCTATATTTACCGATAATAGTAGACAATAGCAACGCTTATGTGCAGTGTTTTATTGCATTATGATTTCTTCTTCTTAAGAAGATGCGCGCGCGTACTTCTATGCTTTGCGCGTTTCATTTGACTCCAAGAACGAAAAATAAAAACTAAAAAGACATTCTCATCTCGTACTCTTTACTTCTTACAAAGGCATGCCCAGAAGTACAAAAACCGCGCGTGCGCATCATTAATATCTTGAGTGATAAAACAAAGTTGTGTTATTATAGTCCAAGTATTTAAATTATATACATATACAGTCAAACCCCTCAATAGTCTACTTCGGACTAGTTTCAACCCCTCAATAGTCAACAGTTCTCCCTTAAAAACTCCCGCAATAGCCAACCAAAGTTCCACCTTTTTACTACTATTCCCCTTAGCTCATTGCCAGACTACGCCTATATGCGCACCTCCAAAAGATGCAACCACGTGACATGCCTGACATGCGCGTACCCAGTAACAAACGAGACGGGAGGGGATGTTGACTATTCCCAGACAACACAAAATTCTTAAAGACTTATGAAAGATATTTTTTTTGAGAGGTCCTTAATACACGCCAAAAAAATCACTTTTATAAGTCTTTTATGCCGTTGTCGTAAGGAACATAATAAGACGTAATTTAGACGCCCATGTCATGTCCGATTTCAAAGATCTTTATGACCTACTAAAGACCACTGTTATTAGTATTTTTATTTTTAGTACAAAACGGACATTTCCGTTTGGCACTCATAAAGAAACCCCCCGAGGTATCACACTCCGATTTCGTTCATTTTGAGATATGTTATTCTTCGTTGAGATCTAAGCGACACGTTCTTCTTATCTGCGGAAAAACGGTTTGAGGGGGTGAATCAACCCCCAAAGTTGGGCACCTCTAACGGTAGTTTCGCAGTTTCGTATATTTCCAGTTGAGATATTTGAATGAAACCAATTGCAGAATAACGCTTATGGCGAATAATAAAAAATGCATTTTGTCCGGTTCTGTCGGGGTAACAACATAAAAATTTATAGGGGTTGAAAGTTGCAAATTTTTTATAACAAAAAAACTATTGTTCATATTTCAATGCAATCAATTGCATTTGAAAGAGCAAAAGAAAGTAGGGAATATGTATTTTTGTGTTTTTCGAAAAAACGTAATTTAAAAATCACAAGTTCAGAATCGATTCCAGCGACCTCAAAAACTGTTGAAATACAGGGCTCCGCAAAACTTCGCGAGCGCACGAGAAATTCCGCTAGGAGGGGGTAAGAAATCGGAGGGGGGGGGGTTGCAAAAAATTCAACCGAACGCTATTGAAACGAATAAGCACTTCAATTATTACTTAAAAAGAGCTTTGTAATTTTCAGCAAGAGAAATTGAAGCAAAATAATGCGATTTTAATGGGAACTCGGGTGAACGTGTATAAGGTAGTTCACCTCTTAAACGACGTTTTTTCGAAAAACGCAAAAACATGTATGCTCTTTGCGCACAAAACGCGCAAATGATACTTTCTTTTGCTCTTTCAAATGCAATTGATTGCATTGAAATATGAGCAAAAGTTTTTTTTTTGTTATAAAAAGTTTGCAACTTTCAACCCCTATAAATTTTTATGTTTTTACCCCGTCAGAACCGGACAAAGTGCATTTTTTATTATTCGCCATGAGCGTTGTTCTGCAATTGGTTTCATTCAAATATCTCAACTGGAAATATGCGAAACTGCGAAACTACCGCTAGGAGACCCAACTTTGGGGGTTGATTTCACCCCCTCAAACCGTTTTTCCGCAGATAAAAAGAACGTGTCGATTAGATTTTGACGAAGAATAACATATCTCAAAATGAACGAAATCGGGGTGTGACACCTCGGGGGGTTTCCTTGTTAGACGTCGTCTTAATCCAAATCCATTTTTACACTAATTCCTTGTCATTTATACAAAATTATTATAATGCAGGTGATATTATGTGAAATTATAAAAATTTATTATAGAAAATTACCGAGTCTTTGATCGAATTCAGTATGAATGATGTTAAAAGTATCTTACAAGTAATTGACTAGCTCAAGAACTATTCGGTAATAAAAAGAGGTTATACATGTGGTATACAACATTATTTATTAACTTTAACAATTTCCCGCGGTTTATGCTGCTCAACCTGTAGCAGAATTTACTATTTGCAATGGTGTTTTGCTAAAGAGACTTAAAAGATTCCCATTTATTTACCATTAGTTACCTTTGATTCTCTTTGACAAAACACCATTCCAAGTAGTACATTTTGCTAGGGGAATGCGCATGCGCATCACGGCGATGAAGGGACAAAATTACGTCTTAAAAATGACGTCGCAAAGATTTCTGAAAGAAGAGGTCCGACTGCTGTTGGCAATCGACGCATAAGACATCTTTAAGAAGACATTTAGACGTCATTTCGTATTATGTTTTTGAGGTCTTAAAAAAGTAAGAGCCCTTTTTGGGTTGCGCGGTCTTGGCCATAAGTCCGTTGACTATTGAGAGATTCGATTGTACAAACAAAGTATTTAATTATTATATCAGGTATATTTTATGAATTTGTAGACGAACAGACGGGAAATCTGACGAATCCGTGAGACTCTTTGTATGCTAAGAGACAAAATTAGTGGATCCATCTAAGAACTATTTATTAGTTCGTGGATAGACATATTAAATGCGTAATACAGCTTAGTGCATTGACAATTATATGAATCTACTAATTTCATTCGGAAATTCGGTTTTCAACATTTTCATTCGTTTAAAAAATGGCTTCCATTTATCATATTTCAGGAAAATCCTCTAAAAAGTCCCTTTTTTAACTTCGTCCTCATCCCGCTTTACATTTGATATTATTTTTAAGTAAACAAAAATACTGCTGATCTTTATTTCACAAAGCTGGATACCACGAGTGACCTCATCCCCTACGCTTCTTAGTAGCTTCCCAGATAGCACATGATATTCTCAGAAGGTACTCAATATTCTTAGTAGATCCCAGTACATTCTGAGCATATGCAGAGAAAATTCATATGTCCTAAGAATATCATTGTGCTATCTGGGTTTTTTAGACATTTCTTCGTGTGCATAATACATGTACATGTATCCCGTCTGTTCTTTGTCGGATTGATATGAACCTTCCTTGTCCTCAGGGACTGCATAACTGAATTAATACATATGCATTCTATTTATAATTACCCATGTAATCTGTATTCTCTATTAAAGTATTTCTATAAATAATAAACAATTGTTGTCTCACATGATGAACATAGTTTATCAGTTTGGACACACTCGCTACGGTTTGCACCATTGATCCATTTCTTTTCTCTATTTATTACGTATTACAAAATCCCATAATATTTCTTGTTGTTTATCTCATTATCATTGCCGCTGCTAGAAGTCAAAATTTTTCCAGAACTTAGTTTTTGTACTGGTTCTTAGAATTTAGCCAGCGAACGCAAAGTAATAGTTAATTATCGGTAGTCCTACAATTTCCTACTCAGCGATATCATAATAGTTACGTAGATACATGAAATCCCAGACAACACAAAACTTAGAAAAATATCTTAAAGAACTCATTTTGAAGACAACTTTATAAACTTCAGAGAAATCTCCAATAGAACTCTAAAAGATATCTACTGTAACACGTCGAAGTAAAGACCACTTTTCCATTATATTTTAAATTAAAAAAAAACGATATTGGTTAATACAAACAACAGAAACAGTATTATAAGTAAAGGAAGAAAATATTACAACATGCCCCATCAAGCTTAGTACCCTGTTAGCGCATATCTGTCAAAAAGACGTTTCAAAATCGTCTTCAAGACATCCTTTCGACATTTGTGCTTAGGGTATTCACATAGCACAAGACATTCGTTGGACGTCCATTATTTGTCGTGAATATACAAGGACATCCTGTAAACATTTTATTTCTCCATTGTAGGCTTGGACAAAGCTAGCCCTCTTTCACGGATGAACGACATTGACCAATCAGGAGTCTGACGGACTAGTACGACCCCGATCGTACATAGGGGTCCCGAAACTCCCGTGAGACCGCGTTCAAAAACCATACCCGGTAACTGCTAGTGTGGCGGTCTCGCCACAGCCTCAAACAAATGCTGCAGAGCGACAGGTCGATAGGGACCCCCCGAAACAGCGGCGACGAAAACAACATATAACGTTCCTCTCTCTATTCTAGATTAACCACAGCTGTAGCGTTTTTGAAAGAAAGCAGTTAGTTGTTAACAGTCGTTTGTAATCAGTTTATACTAATAAAGTTAGTCTTGTATATAATCACTATTCCATACATTAGCTCATTGTTAAGATTGATAATAAATAAACAAGAAAGCTACACTAGTAAGTAGCTTCTCCCCAAAAATTGTTACAATACAAGCGTCAAATTATCAATACTGTGTCTCGTTCGTGAAGTTGAACAAACAATTTATAATACAGTTACTACCTTGTTTCGATACTACATTTCGATGTTGATGCGACCTTTATTAAACTATTCAAAATAACTATCGACTATCGTAACATTATTTCTTACGCATTAATAAAATGTAAAATTGTATTATTTATTCTCTTTTGTAATTAGCGGTACTTAGCATGCGCACAAGCAGAACCAATCAAATAAGGCACCAACAGCCCGAATTTGATTGGTTATGCGGCGGTCCCCTCTCCCTCATTTTGGCTTCGCTCCCCTCGCCCATAACCCCAGTTTATGCCCGTCCCTGTCAGTCCCTGTATTCCTATGTCCATGGCTCGATTGCGTATCTTTCACTATGGTGAATAACGTAAAATAAAAAATAGGTTATTGAACACATGACAAATATTCTAATATCTGTAATATAAAAGTTTATTGAATACGATACATTTTTTATGTTGTATTGTAAAAGAGAGACCATGTAATTAATGAGTACATTTATCGTAGTAGCGCGTAGTTGTAGATGTACTAGTATTAGAATTCATCAGCTGTTACAAGAATTTTGTATATTATGTAAAAAAACTCATACCATCTACTCCATATTTCTTTATCCATCAACATGGGACACTAGTACACTTTTGGTTCACTTTCAAGCATCGAAAAGACCATATTGTTCCTAAATGATTTTCAGGGAATACGGCGGAAACATTAATTTTAATTGGTGCGCTGACAAAGGTTCGAAAACTCCTTCAATTGTGTGCCTTAAAATGAATTTATTAATTTCAGAAATATGTAAACAGTCAAGTAGTAGCAAGTAATAGGTGACTTTTGTTAATGCAATAAAGTAAAAAAACTCACCATGCTCTAAAAGAATATAAGGATTGGAAAAAAAATGAAAATATGAGAAATGGAGTTCACGAAATACATGAAAAAATCATATATTAAAGGTACATAGACACGAAGAAAAACAACAATTGTTAAATATGATAAAATAAGTATTATGACGCTTTTGTCCCAATGTCGATCAGTTTGCTAGAGATTGCAATGTTTCGGTTTTTGAATAACTATGAATTCTTAGAGTAGTGTAGCTGTCGGCTAAGTATTTAATCAATTTAATCTCATGAACTTCTTTGCAAATATTCAACGTTTCTACTATCGGATATTCTGGAATTAACGTTTTTGCAAACGACAAAAATTGTTGTACGATTGCTACTATCTTTTTTTTAAGTTTGTTATTCCAAAATTACCCGTAAACGCTGTGGGTTTCGTAACATCGATCGCGTAATTGTGCTCACTAATATTATTTTCGGAAAATAATATTTTACAGCAATGCGACCAAGAGGAGTGGCTCACAAATTTCTTCACTGCACTTGCGGTAATGTAGTATAAAATATTTTCTTGTATGAAGGACAAAGATTCTTTTTCGAGTTGACTCAATAATTGACTAACGCCCGTTTCCTCCGACGTGGTTTAAACCTGGTTCAATTTTTTTTATATAGTTTTGAGATAGGGTAACCAGAGTTTAAACTCCGATCAATGTCGGAGGAAACGGGCATAAGTTGATGATCCTCAAGCAAAGTAGCTTCGCTCTCGAATTCGACTATCTTTTTTGTTTCAGTACGGAATTCTACAATGGGTGTCAATTCAAAATCTCTTGTGAAACAATTAGCATTGATACTGGGAGTCACAGAACTTCTATAATCTGCGGACAGACTACATAATTTGCAACGCATTGAAATTACTGTTCCATCCCCCTCGAGAACGTAGACAACAAAAGTACAGTTCTAAATGATCTTGAGAACATTTGTACATAAGAAAATACCATAAAGGGTTCTCAATCTTAAGAAGAAGTTCGTATGCTACATTTCGAAAACTTTGAATGTTGATCAATGATCCCAAAGCAAACATTTTTCGTTTAACTTTCAAACCTGGTTGGCTATTTATTTTTGATCTTCAAATGTATTCTTCCGATTTCATGAAAACGTCTTCCTAAACAGCTGAATTTTCTAAACTCAGTAGAGACCTAAAGTGTTTCCCAAATACACTTCGACTATTTTGGATATCAAATAGCCTATCGAAAACTCTAATAAATTTTTCAGTAGCTTCGCTCCCCTCAAAATTCTTGTGCTTAGCTTCTCTGAAAAATTGAACGGCATCAGCGACACCACTAGAAAGAGTTTGTGAGGTTAATTCAACATTCATTTTACTATTACGAAAATTGACATGGCGACTTGTTAAACGATTGGCCAATCGAAAAACATCTGCCTCTTGTACCTCGTGCAACGCAGCAACATAATCAAAATTAATTTCTCCTTCGTCGGAAGACACATTGCATTCAGCAACAGTGTTCCGTGCAAGCTTCATAACATGACATGCATCAATTATCACATAAATATTCGTGTCACACTTAAGATGCTTGAAATGGGCTTTTATGTCGGTTGTGCTGAAGAACTCGCAGCCCAAAATTTTCAACGTTCTTTGGCGTGTGGCTTCTATCACATGTGAGCGAGAGTACCATGATCCTAACGTCGTATAATTCATTAATAGCTTCGAGCAATAACTTGCTTTTCGTATCGGCTGAGACATCGTTGACGAAAAAATGTGCAAGCGGACATTAGAATTTGGTAGAGTATAAAACGATTTGGAACACCAAGATATGAGTTGCTAAAACTGTTGGATCAATGCGGATCTTCAATTTTTCCTGAATTTTTCCATAATCTATCCCACCTTTGTGCTTATCGGATTGTTTGTTCTGTTACGCTCCAGCTTGCCCGCAAACATTCCCCTGACTAAGCATACCACGGTCGTTCACTCAGAAGGAATGTCACCG
>JARQST010000580.1:64305-149016 GCA_030142225.1 Pachycephus smyrnensis
ATCATTTCACAGGGCTCTTTTAGTTCACTTAAAAAAGAGCTCTGACAGATATCTTTCAGAGAATCGTGCTGTACGGGAAGGAAGAAAAGAAGTAAAGAGTTACAAGAGAAACAAATAAGGAAAGGAATGGATAAGACGGAAGCATCCAAGAGATCAGTATAGGAGACCGGATCGTGGAAGAATGAGCGCTCCGACCCCGCACACCCCTTAAGTACTCCCCCCCCCCCCCCCCGCATCATGCACGCGCGCCAAATCTGCGTTCCGATAAATTTTGCAACTTCCAGTACTTCTAAGTGTTCGTCATCATGGTTCCTAATTTCTAAGTGTTAATATATAAATATATTAAATTAATTGATTATTTCAATATTTCATTAATTGAATTTTTTAATATTTCAATTTCAGCTTGATCCATTTTCGAAATTTTACAAAGTTTGAATTTAACTTTAATCTATTCCGTATAGTCTACGAGACTTTGATTTGGTCTTAATTTTATATTTTGAAGAAATTTCGAAAGTATGTCATCGGTTTTTGGGTTAAATTTTCAGTGATAATCAGTAACAGTTTCTTCTATACAATTGATTTCTTCCTTCTTCCCTCTGGTGAACCTGCAAATCATGAACGACCGACATAGAACACTTGCGCTACGAGTGGAATTAACTGGTACTACTAATTAGCACGGTCCTCTTCCAAAATATATGAACTTTCGTCTCCTCTCTAATCTTAAGGTATATTCCGTAATTTAACCATAATTGCGGTTAATAAATTTCAGCCAATGGCATCGATTGATTTTTGTCACCGGCGAAAATCAGCCGACACCATTGGTTGAAATTCAATAACCGCAACCGCGGTTAAATTACGGAATATGCCCTTACTTCCTGCTAATATTACTTAGGGTGCGTTCCGAAATTTGCTCAAAGCGCTGCGAGTATCGTTGTGTCCCTGTTTATTCACGTGCAATACAATGAGACACAACCATGCCCGTAGTGCTTTAAGCGACTATCGGAACGCACCCTTAATAGTAAAAGCTAAAGGGATTCCCTACTGTTCCCTACGTTTACAGATCATGCAACATTCGATTCTCAATTCATTCGTCCCGTGAGCCGGGTATAAATCGTAATGCGCAGGCAGTCGCATGGTTTCTTGACTTCTATCTCCTTTATATTTTCTATGGTTTGAATTATCGACAGTGTGTCCGATATACTTACATGTACGACTGATTTCTTGCAGATTTAATTTTGTGCGGGATCCAACTGTTTTTTTAAAAAAATGATGCTTCACAAAGTGAGCATGAGACTATGCCGATTGTGTGGAAAAGAAAAGCAACAGGGAACCAACGTTTTTAAGGATAAAATTAAAGGAGCCGTGCTTATCTCTATTATAAATAAATATATTTCGAAGGAGGTAAACAATAGATTATGGATATTATTTATGAAAATTAGTAGACATTAGAAATACCCAGAATGTCTGTTTTTCTAGGTTATTATTATATCACCCACAGATGGCTTCTCAAAGTATGTGTGTCTTGAATGCGAACAGAAAATATGTATGTTTGATGAATTTTGTCTTATGGTGGCTAATGTACAAAAGCAGCTGGCTGCTCCTGCTTTGGAAATCGATTTTGCTGAGGTATTACTCTTAATTTTTAGGGAACCGTAGTTAAAGTACTTCTTTAATATTACTGTGAATTGTGTTCACTCACTTACAAACTTGCCATAATAATGCAGTAACAGTTCTACATTTTAAATTTTAATACTTTTGTAAATGATTTTTTAGGACATGTTATGCCATTTGAAAGAAAATGACCTAATCAAAAAAACTGACTTACCAGCACCACAAAAGCGAAAATACAGTTGTCACATATGTTCCAAAACATTTCGATGTCCAGCACATGTAATAAGGCACAAGCGTATCCACACTGGTCTGCGACCTTTCGTTTGCGACGTATGTATTAGAAATTACTATACAACACAAATATCAACTTACATAGCATCTACATTTGCAGATATGCAGAATGTCCTTTAACCAGCAAGAAATCTTGACAAAGCATAAAGAAAGTCATACAGGCAAAAGACGTTATCAATGTGCTAATTGCCAACAATCATTTCGCTATAAAGTATCATTAAAATCACATTTGATAAATTTTCACACTGATGCAGACAGAACGGCAATGAATAGTCAAGCCTTACTAGTGCATAGCCGTTCACTCATTTGTTCCGAATGTGGAAAGCTATTCGCCACAAAATATAAATTGCAAAGACATGCAAGATGTCATACAGGCGAGAGACCTTTTCGCTGTAACCTTTGTGATCGAACATTTTCACAAACAAGCAATTTGAAGTTACATCAGGTCAAGTGTCAGCAGATTGTTTGTTCTATGAATGAACAAAGACAACATACAGCTCATCCTCTTGAGAGACAACATGAGAGAGAGATCGCTACTACTGGATCTTTAAACAATTTCCAATCAATGTACATAACTGAAAGTGAAATACAAAAAACCATAAATGAAACAATAAATTCAAGCGATCCTGGTTCTTCATACTTAAATAAACCATATGAGAATCCGATCTATATTGATGACGAGATTGAGACAATGTTGGATCAGGATTTAAGTCAATTAGAACGTAATAAGTATCAGAGTGCTACGCAGGAAAAGGTCTCATTGTGTCTAAAACAACCGGAAACACCGGAACTGTTACACAGTTTATTATATGATGATTAGACACCTTAATCAAGCAGTGATGAATTATATTAATCATGAACCATGTTAGATTTCTAATCACTGCTCTATTGTTTAGATATAAGTTAAATCACTATAAATAAATGAATCATCCTCCAACAAGCAAGCACTAAGCTGTTTTTTTTCGAAAATGCCTATTATTTCGTACCTAAGGGAAGTGATAGAATCCATTTCACTGATATCCATAATTTTATTCTACAAAAAACGTTATTATAGTCCTTCTCTCCTTCGATGCTCATCTTCATATCTTCAATGCTTTCTATTTCACTTGACACAAATAGTATGTTCCTGTTTGAACATATCTACAAATTGTATGGAGTTAGGAAAGAAAACTAAAGGGACGGACGTCACAACGATTGCATCAATTACCAAGAATTCATTTTCCAAATAAAATTCACAATAATATCCATCCAGATTATACTTGTTACTTCAAAATTAATTGTCTATTGGCTTTCGACGTCCATCTCTTTTGCTTCATTTTTTTTATTACTTATCTCTCTGTAACACTTTTCTAGCCCCTCCATTATCACTTTATACACATCGAACTGATAGAACGAGTCCAAATCTCATACAAATCGATCCTTCACATTTACAATAATTAAATCTACGCACCACTCGAGCCACCGCTAGTGACATTGTAATTATTTGATTAATAACATGAGCTTGGGGCGCAAGTTTTTTCAATCGCTCGATTAAGAGTAATAGTTTTTTATGATTTACGAAACATCTTCATTATCAGGCTTTGCTTAAATGTCTACACGCGTTATGAAAAACAAAAATTCATCTAAAGGATTTATTGGCACTTTTCATTAACGCCAAACCCATCCTTTCCCTTTTGCTTAATAAAATTAATCCATAAATCACTCATTGAATGTATCTGATTTGTCGGTCATAATATTTTATCATTTTTTTTCTTTGCGCGCACATAATGCCCCATAGAAATGTGAATTACCAAAAAAAATTCTACAAAATTTGTATATGGTCACGTATGAGACACAAGTTTCAAATGTTGTACCATGACACTATAAAAATTGCCGCGGCTAAATTGGATTAACATTGTTTCTTTTATTCTACATCGATATTACAGACTAAATAGACAAGTGTGAATGCGACTATTTGAATAACGTGAAATATGAAATGAGCCATCGAGCGAATTAAAATGATTACATTAAATAAAAGGAAAAAAAATGAGAAGCAAGATAGCCAAAGAAAAGAGAAATATTTAAATGGCACAAAATAAAATGGGGGACAAAAAATTCAAATGCTTCAGCTCTCTTATACAAAGAGGCAATGCGTATCCCCGAACACACTAACTGAATTCAAAATTCATTATTCATTTTCTCTTTTTTCTTTCTCTTCATAATTTTTTTAAATTGCGTCATTTCGTACATACGTACGCACGATAAATATTGGACATACAATATAATATGTGACAATATGTTGGCACTGATTAGCTACATCGACATAAGATTCTCTAATCGTACGTCAAATCCGATTGCGCTCTAGATAATAAATTTCCATAAAGTTTTTCTGTCATTCGCAATTAACATAATGCTCAGATCGTTATTAGAAATTCAGTCTGGTATTAAAAATAATATAAGTGCACGCGTATGTACGTATGAATATGTACGTCACAGTTGTGTTTAAGCGTTAACATTTAAATAATACAAATAGAAAAATCTTATAAACTATACACATTAATATATTAAATCACACACGTACCTCTACGGCTATATATCTCCGTGTAGATGGATAATTGCGTGTACGTATTTTTATGTGTGATATGAGTGGCTAAACACCTTTGCTTTCATAATTCTTTTTTTTTACAAATCCTCAAACGTAAACGTAACAAATTTTCATAAGAGTGCAATCCTATATGCGCGCCGTTCGGTCTCTCGCATGAAATAAAAGTATTTACACATATCACGCAATGCATCCTTATCCTCCCGTATAAAATTAAGATCGTAAAGAAGAACAAAACAATTTGTGACTGTAAACCAAGAAAAAGATCGTGCGAATAAACAGAACTAAATAAATAAACAAAAGTCTCAATTAATGTTGCGTGAAGATACAAATGAAAGTGTTGACTCCAACTTCTTTACGATTCAGATAAAATAATGAGACATGGCGAGAGTACGAACGAGAGGGAGAAGAAAAAAAGAAATAAATTTTGAGAAGCGTCAAGCGACATTTTATCGTAGTCCGACAATTCAATACGATTCAGTATATGGTTGTATTTATATATATTCATATATGTATATCCATTAGGAAAATGTCTTTACGCAAAGCCTCTACGTTTCTCGCCAGTAAACTTTTTTTTATTTCAATGAGTTCTGATTAGTTTGAGATTAGGTTGCTTGCAGTCCATTCAAATTTCTATTTCAATACTCATCGAAAGGAATCACATCAGTGAAGAATATTCAATTGACCAGTATTAGTTGCATAGACCATACCTTGACCAGGCTGCGGAGCCCATCTTATACAATTTAAACTGACATACCCAGTAGTTTCCTGGTTACTCTGAAGTAGTTCTCGCAGCAAGACCATGTTCTTCTTGTTGTCCTTAATGTCAGCTTCTGTCCTTGCGCTTCGATTCCTCCAATCCTGATCGTTATTTCTATCATCCTCGGGACCACCAGCCTGTCTCATATTGTTTAAATAATTATCCATACTATGGATCAAATCATCAGCCCTTCGATCATACGCGTCGGCTGACTCGAATGGATTCAAATAACGCGGATTCGATTGATCTAGGTTGCACTTCATATCCTCCTCGGGTTCCTTGTCAACTAGTTTGAATATCAGGGCCATTGGTAACGGTCGAGTCGGTACGTGAATTCTACGCGATGCCAGCCCTACCAAGAGATGCTGTCTCGTAGGAGACATTGACACGGATACGACTGTCTGATCGATTTTCGTGGAGTAAATTCTTTCACCAAGGTTCTCCCATTGCAGACTGTATACGCCTGCAAAATTCATTATTATCATTTACATTTATGGGGACTGATAATCTGATAACTACTTTTACTGAATTCAAAATCGTACGTACCTAGTGTTGTGGTTACACTAAGCCTACCAAAAGGGAGTAACGTGACGAGTAACTTGCCGTCTGATGATATATCCACGCTTGCGTCATTGTGAATTTTGCATTCGCGTACTACAACATTTTTCTCAGCTAGAAAAAATTACAAAAATGAAACACAAATCCCTTGAGATTTATTATAAGTACATTTTTCATGATTAGTGTAAGAAAAGGAATATTTACGATCAGTAATGTCTGGAATTTCACCCTGAGAAAAGTCCCAGGCCTGCACACGATGACTTTGAATCTCGAGACCATTAAAAGTCGCCATTAATGGACTCACTGGAACATGATCTGTAAGAAAGTGTTGTAAAAATACCGGAATGCGAATTATTAAAGAAAAAGCTCATTAAGTACCTCGTATCCCGACATCGTCACTGTCGTCATTGACAGGATCTGGTCCACCCCCAGGACCACCACCAGGACCACTGGGACCACTGGGACCACCAGGACCACCGGGACCACCAGGACCACCAGAACCTCCACTGCTACCTGCACTGCCCCCACCGCCTCCACTACCGCCACCTCCTGAACCATTGGCTCCTCCAAAGATACCAAATCGTGGATTCAAAAATCGATGAGCTATGAACCATCTGCGAACCTGTGAGGAGAAGTTCTGATGTCCGCTTAAATCCTGATCGAAATAGCATAATACTCCTTTATCAACATTTCTATTCTAATAGAGCAGAAGCCACAGCGTAGCTTGACTTACCTGATCTCTGTTGTTAGGCTGCGAAGAACTTGGTCCTGGCTGATCATTAAAATCACTTGGGTGACCACCACTTCCTCTTGTGATATTATTTAAGAAACTATTGATTAAATAGGGTGGTGGTGTATGAGGAGGAGTAGGAGGAGTGCTTTGTCTCCTCCTTGAATTTCCTGGCAAATTATTGAAGTCATTCACTGGGACGTTATTCACTTGTACCACAGGTACGCTCAATTCACGCCTCCTGGTGACATTTTCACGGTTCTGAACGCGTTGTCTCATATAATTCATATAATTCAATCTCGAGGCCAGGTGTCCTCCTGGCACTACTCTATAACCTGATGCTGCCGATGAAATTCGTTCTGCTGCACGAAGCGATGTTGATGTCAATCCTCTGGTTATCGTAGCAGAAATAAGTGATCTTTGAAACTGAATTCGATTAAGTTCATAATTGCTACGGCCATTTCTGAAATCATTTTGCTGTGATTGTTGATCTCTACTACTGGATTCCATTTGAGATCTTCCAACTGCAGAAGGACCTTCAAATGGTCTTGAAAGCCTGTAGAAATCTGTCCTGTCGTCCCTAGAATCGTTTCTATGCGCAGCCGGATCTCGTTGATCCTCATCATTTTCATAATTGTTGCGACCATTTCGAAAATCGTTTTCGTGAGACTGTTGTTCTCTGCTAGGCTCTGCGCTAGGTCTTCCAAGTGGATCATCGTAAGGTCTCACGATTCTTTCTAAATCTGTACAGAACGGTCTTAAAATACTTTCCCAATCTATTTCAAACGGTCTGAAAATCCTTTCGAGATCCACTCTATCTCTTCCAGAAGAATTTCTATTAACACTTAAGAATTCATTATCTTGTGACTGTTGTTCCCTGTTCAGCTCGATGTAAGGTCTTCCACGTATTAAAGGAAACTCAAACGCCCTCGACGTCATATCGCGATTTAATCTGTCTCTTGAAGAATCATTACCACCACCAACAGAATCTCGTTGACCCTCGACATCATCTCCAATCCCAATATTACTCTCTAACTGAACATCGGAAGCTAGCCTGTTCAAGCGACGTTCATCATCATCAATGGTTCGACTATTTTGAATTCTCTCGACGATACTCTGAACCTCAGCAGAGAGGGCATTCTCGGAGGAGATATGTCCAGCCATAGCATTCGACTGATGACTCTCATTCTCTGAATCCAAGTTCAATGAATTATTGTCCAAAGGATCATCCACTGGAGCCGCTTGCTCTGAAGTCTGCTCCTGCGCTTCACTCGTCGAATTGTTTCTGAAGTGTTCATCCAAGTTCATAGGATGATGAAACCATCTCTTCAGAAGATTTTCCGCGTCTTCTAGTGGCATGTCACTTGCAGTACTGGTACTTGCACCAGCTCCAAAATTTCTGGAATGACGACGTCTTTCGTTTCCCGGTGATACTCTGACATTACTACTGTTACTGCTACTAGGACGATTAGCTTCAGTTTGTGGATTATTATCAGCATTGCTATTACGACGTTCCTCTGCTCCATTTTGATTTTGCACTAATAAAGCAGATCTCAGTGGTCCATATTTACTGATTTCTAATTCCCTCTTAGTGGTGACTAATTGGGCCAAAAGAAGATCAGTCAACTCCAGTGCTAAATGAAGTAAAATATACATCTTACAAATTTGGTCGTAGAGTACATTGCTATGAGAACCATTGACGGGTCGTATTTCTTCAAAGAATTGTGTCAGACTTTCCACCATAAGACTCAGAACATTTCTAGCCTTGAGCCTGTTCATCTCTCGTACTCTTTCCATCTCATGATTGTCATTATTTTCTCTGGTATTCTCGGTTTGACTGTCACTGTCTGATCCTCTACTAGCCTCATTTCTGGCTAGGGCTCTTTGCTGTTTCACCAGTGACTCCAGTCTGACAATCATGGCCTGCAGCGATTCCGTGGTTGTTTGCACACGATTTCTTTCCGTGGTAGTATTGTTAGTACTGGCGTTACCATTACCACCGCTACTGGCACTGCTACCAGCATTGTCATTATCATTACTGCCATTGCCACTAGCATTGCCACTTGTGTTACCACCAGTATTATTACCGC
Organism: Pachycephus smyrnensis; assembly: GCA_030142225.1. Classification (NCBI taxonomy): domain Eukaryota; kingdom Metazoa; phylum Arthropoda; class Insecta; order Hymenoptera; family Cephidae; genus Pachycephus; species Pachycephus smyrnensis. The sequence goes on from JARQST010000580.1 coordinate 72,927, forward strand.
CATTACTGTTATTACTGCAACTAGGATTATTACCGCCACTAGGGTTATTACCACCACTAGCATTATTACCGCCGCTCGATGAATTTCTATCAAGACACCAGTACCTCCTGGCATGTTCGTAATTTCGAAAATAATTATTTATTAACCGTACCCGTGATCGCGACATGTTTCGTGGATTCATAGAAGGTAGCCTTGCACGTTTCAGATGCATCCTTCTACCGTACCTCCAAAATTTTTGATAAGTATACTGTTCTCTTCCTAAATTTGAATTGTTACTCGGAGACTCTGGTGATGTTGCAGAGGTCGAGCTTTCTGACTGACTTGCTGAGTTTTGTGTACTTGAATTGCCCGGTGGATTATTACTGTTATTGGGATTGTTTGAATAGACCAAACCTGATATTATTGGGATTTGAGTAGTCCTAGCTGATCCTGAACTTCCTGCTAGACTATTCACCAAATTTGATATTCCCGGCAACTGCGCACTCTGTGTCGTTCCACCGTTGCCTGGTAGGTTCAAACTACCAGCAATGTCCGACACCAGGCTAGAAATACTTGGCAGTTGCATATTGTTATTATTAGTTGTCAGATTGGAATACGTATGATCACCAGTGGCATTCGACGTTGACGCTGATTGCGAATTATCAGTGGGACAATACGAATAGAGACTGTGGAGAGTTTGATAAATGTTGTGTGGTCCCATGCGTTTGAGTTCGGACTTACTTGGCAGTAGATTTGATAGGCTTATGTTAGTCGAGGTCTCGTCCATTTGACGCGTTGAACTCTTTGATGATGATTTTCCTGTCTTTTGACTTCCTGATGACGTTGTACCTCTCGAGGTCGACGGTTGGCTGTGATCGTTTTTAGGTTCGTTATCGGTCTCGCTATTGGTTCTTTTATAAATTTCTAAGAGAGCCTTTTTAAAATTCTTAGCTGGTTCAGTATGAGACTCTGTGGAAACGTTTTGAGTCGAGGTCGATGGTGTCGCACCGTCTGTGCTAGTTCCTGGTTGAGACTGATCACTCTCTCTTTCAATTATTACTGTTACATGAAGCCGACGTATCTGCCGTCGCAGATCTTCCCACATTCTACGTACTTGCTGCAGTTGTACGATTTCCAATCTGGCCCTGTAACAAACAGAATTACGACATGAAAAATTATAATGTTCTACATTATTGAGCATTGATGATGACATAAAAAGGTTCAAAACTAAGAAAACATTTCACGAACCTACAAAGTCGTTGCATATTGTCTATATGGCGACTTAACAATCGAAGTTCTTGTCGAATAGCCAGGTCATCGGAATTGCCTTCATTCTGTCTTAGAGGACATACTCTCCATCCTCGGAAACCTTCTTCGTCGCCAACTCTGTCGGGATTCTCATCATCAGCACCGTCTATGTTACCAATTCCAGATTCATACTCTTCGTTCTCCAGACCTCTATTTCGTTGCAAGTTATTCACTGATATTTGATTTAGTGAACTGGTGATATTCTGCACGTTGGCAATTTCAGGAACGTCTCCGCTTATGGAAGGGATCTCAATTATGGCTTCAGGAATACTGTCTAAAATTTCTTCAATTGGTTCCGCATTGTTTTGAGAACGCAACAAGTCAGATTGATTCTGTTCCTCTCTCCTGGTCTGATTTTCTCGCAAGCTTCTAAAGGGAAACAATGGCGGTTGTTCATATCTAGTAGAGTTCACAGAAACTGGAGATAGTTGGTTCCTGTCACTAGGAGATCCTGGTAATCTTGTCCTAGAGAAATTTCTTGGTTCGGATCGGTTCGCGGGTGACCGTGGTCTTCCATGATCAGTGGATAGATTATCATTGGACGTTTCAGAATTCCTATTTGAAGAGTCTAAACGTATCCATCGACTAGTCCATCTTCTAGATTCTGAATTAGAATTTGGATTTGGTTCATCATGATTAGAGTCGGAATTGCTGTTTTCTTCCAGTAGCCAATATCCACTTTCGGATTGTTCCCCAGCATTTTCATCATCCAGAGGTTCTTCTTGAGAGTTCTCTATACCCTCATTAGGTTCCGGATTGACGTTTCTTTGAAAAGAATGTAGAACTCTCCTGAGATCATTATGTTCCGGATTGACGTTCCTTTGAAAGGAATCTAGAACTCTCCTAAGATCATTATGTTCCGGATTGACGTTCCTTTGAAAGGAATCTAGAACTCTTCTGAGATCTTGAGATATCTCATGGGTACGGCTCCTAATACTTCTAATGAGTCTTCGACTGATATAGTTCAAACGAGAAGCCTGGTCCCTCATTGTATGGTTTAGTGTCATGAAGCTTGGTGCGCTTGGTTGAAAGGCAGAACGAGAGGACACTGTAAAATTAGACGTACCAGGATGTGACGTGCTAACAGAATATCCTTCATCGCTAGAGGGTGAACTTTCATCTGAAAATAGTAGGAAAGGGTAACATTGATTATCAATCCTTGTCACTACAATATGATTACAAGACTTACTATGAATTTCAATCCAGTTACGTATGTTAGCGTTGTAACTTGGATACCAAATGTGCGAACCCTCGCGTCGTCGGCGCCTCCTCGGTGGCTCATCATCGGCATCAACAGCTTCAGATCTTCTTCTGTTCGACCTAAAGGTACCCTGAGTTCTGCTACTTCCTGGACTAGATCTACTCGTACCCTCGCGACTTCCATCGATTCTGACTTCGTCTGTGTCGTCAACTGCACTGGGATCCATGGTAGAGGTAAGAGAGGCAAAAGGATCTGGTTCCCTAGACGATCCAGCAGCAGGTGTACTAGGAGATTGCTGTCCTACACCAGAATTTTGCTCAGTATCTCCAGGAAGTCCAGAACTTGTAGACTGCTCATTGTTCGACCTGAATGAAGGTCGTTGAGGGAATTGATTTGCATCCAATGAGACTCGTCTAATTTGCCGAAGTAAACCGTACAGCTTAATTCCATCTCGTAGACGTTGGATCCTGGACCTGGTCGTCGTGAACTGCGTCTCCATATTATTAAGTGCCTCGATTTCCTCATTCAGAGCATTCCTCAAAGTCTGGAGCCTCGAGTTCTGGATATTCGAATTGGCGAACAGCCTGGTGGTGTACCTCTGGAGGCTTTCGCGTAACTTCTGCAACTGCGCCAAGCAGCAACTGTTATTGGTAGCAGTACCACTCAAGACCCCAAGGAGGTTCTCGAGAGCAGCAGAAATCTCCTGTTCCTGGGCACGACGCTCTATCAGTTGATGCTGACGTCGCTGCAATCTCTCCAAACTATTACTGTTCGCCTGGCCACTGGAACTCAAGGCATTCCTTAGTCTCCTTATGGAAGTTTCAACAGCAGGCTCATTCCTATCAGAATCGGGATTTTCCTCCTGCGCTACAGATGATTCAGGCTCATTGGATCGATTCCTTGATTGATTCGAACTCATTGGATTGGTTTCACGATCAATCTGAACACACAGTATACACTCATTGTCTTAACAAATTCTTGAGCAATTTTAGGATCGAAATCCAAATATACAAGTACAGAATGCATGATATTACTTCAATATCCTTCTGAACATAAAAGTGAACGCTCTGAAAGACATCCAAGTTTTGTTATATCCTATATATAAAATTTCTTAATACTGACCATATCCCGCCTCCAGGAATGCCGAAAGTACCGCGTTACGAGGGCTTCACACTGATGCACCAGGCTCCTGTAACACAGGTTGATCCTACGTTCGGTATCCTGCGTATTAACTCTTTCGATTCTCTCGTTTATCACGTTCCAAATATTATCTATTTGTCGATCTAGATTGGTTCTAGGAGATAAATTATTTCGATGTTGCTCTACGTTTGTCGAAATCCCATTGCGTTCCTCTTCGACGATTGGATTGCTCGAAGAGGTCGATTGATCCCGAAGTCTAGGAGCAACTTGACTTCTCAATTCTCTCACCGATGACTCCCCAGTCGGACGTAAACTCCCAGAGGACAACAGATCGTCTAACCGGCCCTCGCTCGGTGATGTATAGCTATTGCGTCTGACCTGGGTTGTCACGTTGCCGACCTGCATCGATGGCTCCTGTGGCATCCCGTTGCGCAGAATTGCACTCGGTGCAGGAAACCTAGCGCATAATTATTCTAGGATCGTACATATTAAATATAAAATTACGCGATTAATCTGCAATCCTGGACTTTGGTAATATTCACAAGCGGCATATCTGAAAATCAGCTGAACGCCTTCGATATTGGAGTGGAGAAAAACATGTTTTAAACGAATTGGGGAGCCTAAATGTTGTGTTCTAGATCATCATTCACAAAAATCATAATCGACATAGCGTTAATACTTTATCTTCATTAAAGTGGAGTGTCTATACTTTTTTTGTAAGTTCTGCAATTTTTGATCTGACACTTTCTTGAGGATTAATAAAGAATCATATGCATGAGAAACATGTAAAGTCTCAACAAAGAATTGTCCAAAAAATTGTGTAACCCTTACGTTCTCGATTTTCAATTCTTATAAAATATCATATGAGCAATTATGTAACTTACAAAAATATGAGTGCGTTTGGGTTGATTACGAATTACCTATTAAAATCCTATAATTCACAATTTTTCATTTCGAGATTATAACGAACATCCCAATCCCCTTTAATCGTTTTAAAATTTATGAAAATTGTACCAAAAACGACTTCTGTGCTCCTCATCTTCCCTGCTGAGCTCGCTCCTGGTAGCAGGTCTATTTTCCGCTAATGCATTTCTACGAGGATGCATTCTGTACTCCATTCTTCGTGCACTTCTCTCGTTATAATTGTCGCGCCATCGTCCACCATAAATCACGCCTTGATTTAATGGATGATGACGTGGGAACGTATCCAGATCCTGAGATCGTTCTCGAGCCAATCTGCAATGATAACATTATTAGTCTGCTCCATATCAATTTTAACTATTACTAGTTTATAACAATATGTGTATTTCATTTGTACCGAATGAAAGTTCGAAATGGCTGCTCGATAGGAGGTCGATCCCATTGTGATTGCATCTGCGGTGCATTGGCAATGCCAGTTATTAATTTTCGTCCCATATTATCAAAAGCTACGTATCTAAAATTTACATAATAAGTAAATAGTATTCATGATTATCTCGTGTATTATTGATACCGTTGTTTCAACGGAACATCATGCGCACACGCACCTCACTTTCTCCTTGTCATTTCTAGTAGTTGCTACTGCAAAAGGTTCAGACTGACTCCAGTCCCAGAAGTGAACTTCATTGTAGGTTGCGATAACCAGGAGTCTCTCAGATGGATGAAACGCCAATGAGGCGATGACGGTTTGACTTTCTGTATTCCAAACCTCGCTACCACCCTGTGCAAAAAAATCTGGAATATGACTCTCCTGTCAGTGGCCGAACGTAATTCGAATAAACTTTTAGATCCTTTTGTGCAGCACTTACGCTAAGGTCCCAGACACGAACTTGCCCACCAAGACATCCTGAAGCCAAGATCTCACTCGACGATGGATGGAAGGCTATACACCATGGAGTGCGAGGATGACCTGACAATGTACGAATATTCTTTCCTGTTGTAAGATCTGTTATGTAAACGTTGTGATTCCCATGGGTGGATGCAACTTTGGTGCTGGTTACAAAACATACATTTAATATTTTCATGTAACATTTATGTGATCTTAATAAGACAAAATTGTCTGATATAATAATTACCCATCGGGACTGAAAACCATGAGAAACGTCGCCTTGGGTACACCAGGTAAATCACATTTCTAAAACAAATAAGAATAGAATAAAATTGTCAAGACTAATAGTGATTTTGGTTCCTGACTTGAATTCTTGAAAAATTATACTGTGTATTGTTGCTCGTTACAAACAAAATTCTGATAATTTATAAGCTGGTATCAAACACTTTTCTTTTTGGCTACAATTTTATTTCAAAACATACCAATTCCGTATGATCCTTAAGGACCAAGTTTGTCTCAGCAATAGGTTCCAATTCACGCGTGCTCGTCTTGTGCGTAGTATGCAAACCAAAATCACGCAGCATCAAGTTACGCAACACATTGCGTGAACCACTGCAGTGGACCAAATGTGGTTTTTTCTTGATCTTCCCCATTTAATTGGCTTGCTTTCTGTTCTGTGTAAAGGAAAATATTCAAATATCCTAAAACCATATGTAATTTTAAGAAAAGGTTTGAAGATGTGACAATGACTACGTTCCATCGTGCAGGATTTAAGTACGATTAACCAATCACGTGCAACATTTGAGAACAATACAGAATGTTTCTTCTCAAATGTTGCACGTGATTGGTTAATTCTCTCTAAATCCTGCTCGATGGAAACTTAGTCAATATGTTTTGAAATAATACAGACTTCACATTTCTAAGATATACATGTACATGGAGCTACTGTAATAGTACTTAATTTTGTACATGCATGAATGTTATTTTATGATGCATATATATTGATGGACACAACAACTATGAAGATGAGTCAACTGTACTATCACTACAAACTAAGAAACCTATAGGAAAATGAAATGGTAAAAGATATATTATACTTAGTCAGTGAAAAGACAGACAGATAAGACAAAGGAGATAAAAGTGTAATATGCAACAAGACAAACTATATTCAATTTCATAGTACAGAACTGATATTAAGTGTCATAACATATAAAAGGAATAAGAAGCAACTGATACAATATTAATTAATAATCCTGATAGATAATAAGAACAATATCAAATACTAGGATAATTCACTTTAAAAGAGGTATATATGAGTGAACATAACTTTCAATGTTCCATTTTATCCAAATATAAAAGGATAATACTCTTATGGACCATGAAACTAAAAACATCACTCTTAAAATACAGAATGTTGTTTGTCCACCTATTAAAAGAATAAGAGTAATATAACACATGGTATATTTATTTTTAAAGCTACATTAAGCTTACTGTCACTGATATCTATTATTACAACAAAATGTAGAAAAACTTATACAAAAGGAAACAGAAAAAAGCATTTATTCCTGTACAGTCTAAATTATTGATTGAATAAAATGTTTTATCATAATACTTGAAATACTTCTTCAAAAACAATAATGCACTATCATAATCCAACCATATCGATACAAAACAAATATGGAAATCTAAAAAAGAAAATGACAGTTTCTTATATAAAATATAATACATCTGCTTCAAGATCACACAGTTAATGGACTGCATAAAAAATGCAGTAACAAAAATAAAAAGAGTAGAAAACGATTCCTTGTTTACAGAAACATCCGAGTAATTTCATCCGCGTGCAAAATCGGTACACTCGTCGGCCGTCAGCGTCGTAGAAGATATCCGTAGATGGGAATTGCGCAAAAGGCAATTACCTAACGTACCCCGAGATGTCGATCGAACATAGGAGGGATATTGTATATATGGGATATTGAAGGGAAAAAATTGAATAAATCTTTCGCAAAGCCAATTACATTTTCAATCCCGTGGAAAATGAAGAAAAAAAAATAAACTCTGAGCCAGAACGCAGTATCGAGCGGTCCCTCGGGATCTGAACAGGAATATCTTAACGTAAAGATTCAAGATGGATATAGTGTGTAATAAAGTAGATATCGATGATGCCCAAAGCATATTTGCTTAAGCAAAGACACTTAATGGGAATAGAGAACGTGCGAAGAGAGGATCAGCGGGAAACGTCGCATCGCACCACTCGGATTAGAGGAATCGGGATACACCGGGATGATCCTGGAAGGGATGCTAATTTCACTTTGAGAATATTATACCACAACTTATTCTTACCTTCGTCTTCTTCAATACGATATCTTTACCCCTAAAACTCCCGCTAAAGATCTACTCCGTTAGACTTCGACATTTCACACGGATATCGCAGCCCTGTGAACAGTTCTCGAGCGTTCACGGGCTCGGGCCACGATGAACGGCCGGTCACTATTTTACACTGACTCTTTGTTTATTGGTTTTCGACGAGAAGTGTCAGATGGCGGGTATATCGTCTTTTAACTGTATTTTTAACTACAATCATAAATTAACGCAGCTGCCATTCGATGAGCGATTGACAATTTTTATTGTAAAATAATCACTGTATATACGCACTTTTCATCATATTGAAACGTAGGAAACATGACTGAGGATAATAAAAGATTGTTATCTGCTTTAAAGGCGCGATGACTGCGTACTACTGATTACATACACTGTACTTGGAGAAATCAGGCAGGCAGACAGTTGGGAGCTAATAAGAAGATAAATATAAACGTCATTGGGTATTCAGATTCTTGTATTTCATTTACAGGTTATTGTTCTTCATTTTTTGTTTCTGCATGATTATACAAAGTGGTACATTGTAGATTTTCAAATAAGCTGTAATATCGGCTGTTCCGAATAAGCCGCTATTACAAGAAATAATAAATAAATTCCCTTAAGGAATATTTGTTCGTTCTTGCGGTTTTAAGGGCTTTGGAGCACTACAGGTATGTTCGAAAATGAGCAGTGCTCCAAAGCACTTAAAACCGCAAGAACGAACAGGCCAATGAATAAAAAAAATAAGTCGCTTTCATGAAAATGAACTACATATATTGTTAAACTGTATGGCAAAGTTATCATTTGTTGAACGCTCTGTATCTTTAGTCATCTTGGCCGCAACTTGGAGGATTGTTTTATTAACGCTGAACGCGAAACCGGGCGTGATCCAAGAGAAACGTCAGGTACGAAATCAAAATGTCAAGAAACGAGGACACTTCGGGCTCGGGCTTTCGTAAAATCGACGTTGACCAGTACAACGAGAATAATTTTAAAGAGGAGGATGGTGATGGAGGTTCCACTGTGCCGACAGGACCAGACGAGAACGAAATTCTCACACTACTTAGTCAATATCCTTTTCACTTCATTTGACTCACTCGTTATCTTTTTACGTTTTCTGCTTTTTAATTTTATATTGTGTATTTGTTAGCGTTTACTTTCCTTAACAGTATTTTCAAGGGTAAGAATGTTGAGGCACTCATTTCTGTACTCAAATCCGCACCACTGGGCTGTAGAAATCAACAAATAAGGGTAACCTATAATATTGGCATCTACTGCAATAGATTGTATTAATATTGTATAATACGTAATAGGAATCTGATAATAAGTACAGTACATAGTTTGAATGCATGAAAGTACTGTATGAATGTTTTGAATAGACATTTATAATCAATTTATTGGAATTATTTTTTTTCAGGACAGTGCAAGAAATCTTACCTTAAAAGTACTACTGAGCATAAAATCCAGTCAAATAGATGATTGCTTAGCACAATTAGATCGTGACTTGATAGACGTACTGATGAAATACATATACCGAGGCTTTGAAGTACCTTCAGAAGGAAGCAGTGGACATTTATTGGTCTGGCATGAAAAGGTCTACAACATCAGTGGCATTGGAAGTATTGTACGAGTATTTTCAGATAGTAAAAGGGCCTGAAATCTCGCAATAACATTGTTCTTTACAATATCCATTCGTTTGGAACCCTTTTTTTACTCGCCAATGCTCAGTAACAGCGTGGGACGTAGATAGTCAAATCATACGACTTTTTCATACAGGAGGAACACAACGTAATTGTGTACAGTTGTTGTCAATAAAGTAATTTTTATTTCTTCTAATTACAGCGCAAAACGATAGTCTTTCTCTTAGTTTTATGGTATTGTTATTTAATCGGATAAAATACTGTTATACGCGACATAGTAACGTAATAAGATCGTAAATAACAAAAAAAAGGTGCTTTGGCTTGACAGCCATCACATCGAGAGAAACCCAGTGAAACATTTATTTGCCACATAGTAGTTTATCGACCATTTATATCCCTTGTTTTTTCTTGTATAGACTCACATTCTTAATTACTCGCATTTATCCTTTACAGTCACCATTATCATATTCGTCTGATGTATCAAGTATAATGCGCTCACGAATACTGCGTTTGCTCTACAATATGAAAACACATTAATATAACATATTCTTATTTATACATTTGTATGAAAGAATACAGTATCTATAATATTATACACAACTATCTGACAGAGTGAATTTTCTGTTAGTAACTGACAACAGAAACTCAATGGTGCCCTTTAAAAAGAGTTGTTTAAAAGCAAATAAGAATTGAAATGCTGATGCATAAGCAGTATATTGATCGTTGACTAAAGGATATTTAGTAGTGTATTAAATGGTACTTACTGCCCTTCTTTGAAGAACTCCTTTAATGTATTACTAAATCTTTTACTGTATTTAACAAACTCTCTCTTACGCTGATCAAGGGCCTGTTTCCCTGCAGACCCTGGAATAAATCCTGTCACTTCGTTAACAGCATCCAAGAGCTTTTTAATAGCACTAGCAATTTCCCTTGAAAGATCAAACACAGATTAAAAATCTCAAATGCAAAGCATTTAACTACTTCTATATTACACATACTTGATAGTCTCAAGAAAGGTTTTACGATCTGTTATCTCATCAGGAATTCTACTCAATATTCTCTTGAGTGATGCAGATTTTCTGTTAAGTTCCTGGAAAGCATCCTCTGACCTTGCTGATCGATATTCGACCACTGAGATTCAATGAATTAAACAGAAAACAAATAATCATTAAAATAGTTTATATACAAATCACACATGCATGGAACATTACCATCAAAATCAGATGCAGTGCCTTGCAAACGCAGTACGCTCTCATTCATATCTAAATTGAGATCAGCACGGCGTACTATGCCTAAAACTAAATCATATGTGATACCAGGATGAGTACTTTCAGCTTTTGACAAAGCTGTACGAAGAGTTTGAGCTGCAACAACATTCTGTCTTTCTAGCTGCAAGAAAAGCACCAACAAAAATGACACTCAACTTATTCTATTTTATAATAAAGTAATAACTGCTTAGTACCTTTGCCAATATCGGTCGTAATATTACAGGGAGAACAAGTGATGTAACTGGAGTTTCATCGCCCATTGTCATCCTTCACAAGTATTAAAATTCGTTACAGCAAGAACAGAGAGGTTCCTAACACGTAAAAAAACGTGTAGGACTACTGATTAATTCGATTCACTTCAATGTGAAAACGAGGATTGTCCTGAAGATAAGTAGCATGAATGACTCGATAAGATAAAGCTAAAAAGAAATCAAATTTCCAGCATACTAGGACTCCTGACAGCTGTCAACAAACTGGATTCTTCCTGAAATCAGGTTAACCCGAATAATGGACACTCGAGATGTCGTAGTCAAGAACCATGTTTCTCTTTACATAGTTCTCTTGTCCAGTTCTATAATAGGAAATATAGGAGAAAGCACGCTTGACACTACGGAAAACTTTACGTGCATGTAAAGCTGATATACTACTCAGAAGCTCATATATCGCACAACAGCAATAACAACTCATCGATTTTATTAAAGAGAAACTATGGATTTTCACAATATTATCGTTACTTTAACTACGAAAGAAATAGGTTGGTTGAGAAGTATCTAAGGATTCTAAACATTGAATGTGTTGTAAATCTTAATAACTTTGACATTATTTTATATTGTAGAAAATGTTGAAAATTTTGATGAAAAGTTAAAAATTGTGTTGGAAAAAGCGTTTGTTCTTATCCCTGAAAAAATTCAAGTAGAAATTAATGAGGACAGGAACTCTATAGAGACGGATAGTAGTATACGGTATTGTCAATTGTTTTTCTACAGTAATAAACATTTCACATATGAAAAATAATTAAATATTTCCGCGTTTATAGCTGGAAATACTTGCACACTCTTCTCTATGTGTTAAATACTATGCAAAGGATTCAGTGTGAATCACCAGAAGCATGCCTCAGTGTTAGCGAGCTTCATTCAATAAAAACAGCAATTGAGATTGTTGTATCGATAGGTATTCTACCGTTTCTCCTTCCTGGAGTTGGTGTTAGCATAGATAAACTATGTCCAAGGGCCAAAAACATTCCTCTAGAAAATCTAACAGACATTCAGGTATAGCAGCAAAAAATCCATATGATCTGTTGTAAGTTATGAATGCTGAATTGGTATGTTTGTTTCAGAAATATAAAAGATTATCTCATACAGTTCGAATTCTCACTAGTTGGTTTACTGCGACTCTTTTTAAAACAGTTGTTTTTGCACAGCTGGGTTCACTCATATCAGCTTTATTGCAACTTTCCTATGTACCGTTAATGAAGCCATCAGAAAGTATATCATCCAGTTCAAAATTAATGTCAAGTCAGTTTGTAATGACTGCAGAACTTTATCTACAGTTGAGAAACGAACAAAAGGAGTTTCAGATAATATTAAAATCATTAATAAATAACTGTCCAAAAAGTGCTATTATAAAGGAACTTATGATAGTTTTTGGAGTAAAGAGTGCACCAAAGTGGTTGCGTAGAGAAACGCATAAATATCTGCTAGATATAATAACACAAAGTAATGGTGTAATTGCCTTAATACTGGGAGTTTGTGATGATATTTTGGATCTGGGTGTACATTGGGACAAATTGGATACTGTCGCAAGACTGTTAGCCACTTCACAAGGAACAAATAGTGAAAAATACTTTGAATCAATATGTTCACAGGTTTGTAAATGGTCTAAACAAATATTATAAACCTTTTATCTTATAACTATTAGAAGAAGCTTAACTCTTCTTATTTCCTACAGCTAGTGGACTTGTTGAAATCAAAGAGCATAAAGCATGCTTCAACAATTGCGAGTTGTTGCATTAGAGCACTCTATGTAAGCAATCATCAAATTTGTACACAAAAGGTCATTCATGTAATAGCAGCACCATTGCTGTCTAAAGATGAAGAATTTAAATATTCTGAAGAACAGTTAACTGAGTGCATAGAGAATTTATCCAAGTGTTTTACGACAAGTGAAGCAAAATTTAAGAGTTTACCAAGTAACTGTTTGCAAGAATTTGCAATTCCATTATTTCGGTTACATGTTAAAGCCCGTAAGAGTATTTCGGCACTGAGAAACACAGTACAAGAACTATTATTAGTGTTACTGTCCAATGAAGCATTGCGGAATACTCTTTTTTCCGTTTTTCTGGAAGATAACAGCATCGAAAGCTCTGAATATTTCGGGAAAAAATTGTCTTTTGCTCTTGGACCTTCCGGAGGATTCGAAATTATTAAAACAGAAACAAACATTACCCGCGAAGAATTAAGTGACAGCCTTATGGACTTGATTCGAAATGATAATAGTTTATTGTCCAGTTTATTCACATACTTATTAAATAGCCTAGTAAATTTAAAAAATCCTAACCGGACATGTGATAATCGTCTGGAAACTCCGGAAGACACTATGGAGTTTATTGAAAAAAAAGTAGTGGCTATCAAATTATTATCCCAACTAGCAGCAACACCGTCAGTCCAACAAGCACAATTAGAAAATCCAGAGGCATTACTAGCCTTTATAAAATCACTGTTTGGAGAGAAGACTTCTGACTCAGAGGCAGCTAATAAGGTCATTGATACTGAAAATGATATTGAAGCACTTTACATTGGTTTAATGCTGATTCAAATGATACTGACTGAGAGGGGAAAACCAAAAGACTGGAAACCATTTACAGATCTTCTTAACTATTTGACTGATGTGCGTGATTCTATTAAAAAACACGCAGAGCTTAAAGTTTTGGTAGAAGAATTGATCACGATTATCAAAACGAAAGGTAAATCAGTGAAAAGAAATTATGAAGATATTTCAGTAGACAGCAGGAAGTCAAGTGAATTTGAAAAAGCTATAAAAGATTTGGCAGATCCTTTGCTTCCTGTTCGTGCACACGGTTTGATAACTCTTACGAAATTAATTGAATCACGCGATCCCAATGTTATGGCTAACAAAGACATAATACTATGTTTCTTCCAAGTAAGTACAATAAGGATTAAACTTTGTTGTAACGCAATAATGTATAAAAATGATTATACGTTTCTGTGTCAATTTAGGAAAATCTCAAAAATGACGATTCTTTCATCTATTTGGCAGCCATAAACGGTTTATGTGCTTTGGCATTATTATTCCCGGAAAAATTAATTCAAACGCTCATTCAAGAATACATTAGTATGCCTAATAGAAGTGGATCGAATGAAATACCACCGGAAACAAGATCAAAACTTGGTGAAGTTTTAGTAAAAGTCACTAGAGCTTTAGGTACGAGAATTATAATTTAGACAAAAATATTCAAAGTTATAAACAAAATTAATCATGTTATCTGAAACAGGTGAAATGGCTCAAGTACATAGAAATGTGTTAATAAATGCTTTTTTGTGTGGAACTCGTGATCCGGAACCATTAGTGCGTGCATCAAGTTTATCTTGTCTGGGCGAATTGTGCAAAGTTTTAGGATTCCGTTTAGGAAATATCATAATCGAGGTAAGAAGATGGATAAATGTCAAGAACATGACGATTAAATAAGAATATATTACTGAAATTATTATACAGGTTCTTTACTGTATCGGTTGTATAATAAAAACTGATAAAGCACCAGAATGCCGGCGGGCCGGAGTCCTAGTGGCAACGTTGCTACTGCGAGGATTAGGGAAAGATGCCTTGAGGAGTCTTGGCAGCGACCTAGTGACTCTGTACCGAGGACTTATTCATTTAAGGGATACTGATAATGATCCTGTTTTACGGCTTCATGCTCAACTCGCCCTGGAGGAATTCGATGACATCGTCAAGGATTTCTTATTCTCAAATCCAAAACTCCAGAAAAATATATTCCTTTTACATCCGACGTAACCTGGCTCCACAGTCACGTGATTTATTGTGCAACCGTTTAATTTATTTTCAATAAAATTTCTATATACAATATTTATCAAGCAATCGTTCTTGTTATCTGTCTAATTTTTGTAATGGTAGCGACTATATGAATATCGTATCCTCCGAGAAGAAACCCGCCATTCTCATGTATTCACGTTTTAAGCAAACATATAAACGTTGAGGTTGAGGCGTTGAGGTCGGGGATGGTCTTGGAGTGACAGCTCGTAGAATAAATTCCTTACAAGCTGGTTCCGGGAAAGTTTTCTGTTTGCTATCACCGGAAGCATCTATTTCAGTATTGCTGTTACTCGAAGTCATCATATGAACAGCCTGCAACAATTTTACATGAGTATTCTCAATGAATAGTCTCAATAAAACACACATCAACCACTTGTAGCACCTTCTGCGCCTCTCGAAACATCGTCGTGATTCTGGTACCAATATATCCCGTGGAACCACCAGGAACGATTACTTCCTTGCCGCGCATCAATTGCACCAAGAACGATGTCAATTCCTTTGAATCGGTGTTGCCACCGAGCTTGTGTTGTAAGGAATTTACTTGAGCTACCAGCGCCTCCACTCCCTCAATATCAAATGTAATTTCCTGGTGAATTTAGAACAACATTCCAGTACGAATTCCTTTCCGGCATAATTATATCTAATAGTATAAGTGATACCAACCTCGTACAACTGTAATTTTTGATGAATGGGTTTGGTAGCGAATTGTAGCTTGTTAAGTATGCTTTGTGTGACGTCAGGCAAATTTGGCAGAGCTTCCTGTTCCTGTAAGCTTAAAGTATAGAGCGCAGCGTGTGTCAAAGATGGTAACAACAGTTGAGCAACTTGACCGAGATGTTGAGAAACCAAATAATGTATAGCTTTTTCGGCTTCCCGAGTGTCATCGAAGAGACGTTTCTGACGATGGGCTGGAACTGGCTGGGCGGAACTCCAAGCTCTGGACCATGGATTATTTGGAATCATCATTCTCGGTGACAGATGACCTATCATTGCACAATGAATTAAACAATATAATTCAACGTTCGTTACAGCATTTTACTCAGCAATTACCATTAGTCTGTCCCCATTCATCCAATCCCTCCTCCTCTATCCAATCTCTAGGTGAATACCAGCGAATAAAGTCTTCAAGTACAGCTCCAGGATTGGCTGCCTAGAATCCCACGACAAAGCTAAAAAGTACTATATCTAATTTAATAATAAAATTTAATAAATCCGTTATAGGTATATCAAAATACTTTAAACGACTCCATATCCGAAAGTAAGGATGCACTCATAAGCCTTGCTCGCATTTCCGAAGCATGCTGATCGGTTCCTAATTGCATCATCACTTGAGCATCTTCCTCGAGTTGATCCTCAGTTTTTGGAACAGGATCCTGAGTGACAGGAAGGTACAGTGCTTCTCCAGTTTTCACTAGACGAAGACTAGGATGCTTAGCTAATCTCCCAGCAGGTCTATTCCATAAGGAATGTTTCGTTTTCTGTTCTGTCTTCACTGGTGCTTCTTCCTCGTCCGTAGGCTCTTCACTGGTACACTCAAAAAATTCGTCTTCTTCGGATTCTATAAGAGAAATAAAAGTTCCATTCCAGTTATTCCTGTTAATACAAAGCAGATAAATATTACTGTAAAAATAATTCATCACCTGTGTCGGGGTCGTCGATATCCATACTCTGTGACTTCAGAATGCATTCCTCGCGTGCTTTTTTTCGTTCGATGCAACAATTCATCATCTACGGAACAAGATGAGTCAAGAAACGTCACGTGTTACCACCAAGGGAATTAAGAATGGGGAAAGCGTGTGCTTGCTGCATTAATGAGTGACATAGATATGCATGCATGTATGTCTCATAAGTGACGCACGTACCCACTTATACAAATAGGGTTTTGCAAATAGAAATATGCGAATGGCATTCCGATTAGCAAATACAGTTAACAATCGAGGAGGGTATATCTGCTATAAAATTGCAATAAATTCAACATCTAACAAAGGACATTCTTACCTGAAGTTTTTGATGCAGTAGACACGTCCGAACAGAATCAGGGAATCCAGAACCAACGCTGTAATTCAAATATTCTCCTCATCAATATTTCAGTGTATAACTTTATTCTGTATAAATACATATACGGTGTTCCTTAAATCCAGAAATTACTGACTTGACTAATTAAGATATGCTACGTTAGAATGAAATTAAAAAAGTATTAATTTCCACAAGTGTGAAAGGTGAATGACCTGCTACCCATTATCATATTGAACTGTTACATCAAATAGTCTTGAACCATCGTAAGAAGCCTGACAAATAAGACAACCAACATACTAAATTCTTTACTTATCAGACACACCCTGTATATGTGCAAGAAGTAAGGGGAGAAATCACTTATTTTCTAGAGCGAGTAAAGTAAAAGGCATCCAAAAGAAACAGATGTGTATATGGCCGATGCACTTGACGTGTACGAAACAGGATCCACTGAGAAAAAGTATTATACGTGGATATTCGCACTAGTTCGTTTGACCAAGAGAATCAGTATAATAAAGCAAAGGAACCTATTACCGAGCACCTTATTACACGATATAATTTCTGTTAATTACAAAGACACGTAATATCTGTTAATGATAGAACGTAGTACATAATACTGGTAGGAATCCGCGTAGCATACGTTTCTTTAAATTTGACCTGACAGTGGATACAGACTCCCTTTGATCAGACGGAGTAGATATCTTAAAATTTTACAGATTCATGGTATAGTCTGTGAGTGGTAAGACATAGACCTCTTTAAAATTATTTAAGACACAAAGATATAAAATATAATTGAGGGACTCTGCTAAGTTTTTATAATCCACGTGGTTTATCCACGAGGCGTATAGAAACAAAGTTCATAGTTATCCTGGAAGGAGCAACAGGTGGGCGATGACCTCAAAGAATCCCTGCGCGAAGGTTTTACACGTTTACTCACTCGAACTTGAGTAATACTGTATAGGTACTAGTATAAAGTTACTACCAGTGGGCACAGTCCGTGAACGGTACCTGTACACTGTACAATATACACAGTTTGAATTTCTGTGTACCTTTCTCTGGTACCGCAAGATAAATCTGTCTAAAAATTCAAAGACATATCATCAACTTCCATCTGATGTGTAAATATACACCTGGGTGTTTATCATGGTAACACTTAGTTCCGATACAGTAGTTGCATAATTAAAAACTGTAATAAATACAGATAAAAGTCATTGTAGTCTAATTGACTTGTAGATACCAAACCTGAAAAATTATTAATGCAATCAGAATGGGAGTGTTGAATTCAAATTATGGGTAAAGCAAAGTATCTTAATGCGCATATATGATATATGTACGCTTGCGAGGAATTGAATCATAATAGGAGTAAGGAAGAAAAGACATTCCGGATCTAAACAAGACACGAGCTAGCGCTCGACTAACAGATATATCCCAAGTACACTGATTATATCTCCTGAGATCCCCTTTTGACATTGAACAAGAAAATTTTAAATACAAGATAGTTTTCAATTGTTTAATTTTTCAACGTGATTTCAAAGGTAAAAATCTGTTTTTCATAGACGAAATTGAAGGTGTACATTAAATTACGGATACTACAAGTAGATAGAACATTCTTCAACATATTTATAAACAAGTAGAAACTTGTAATGTTAAACAGCAAATATATACATTGATGTGGACATGCAAACAGTTACGTCCAATATCTGTATCTATTAACTACCATACACCATACTTTTCTATTTGTTAAATAAAATAATTCTCTTAATAGCATCGCGTTTATATTTTTCATTCAAATATCTCACTGAGAATTAATCCTGTACAGGGTATCTGATCGAGGTAAATATATCTACTATAAAAAAGTAGATTCTCCAAAATACCTAAGTATGTTATATATCATTCTTACTGCTTATACCGTCGCATTAACTCATATGTAGCGTAATCCACAAATACAGCATACAGCATCTTGTATTAAAATATACTATACGTATGGAAATCTAAATAAACTATAGATGATCCTGAGTCTATCCTACTCGTGATGGTAGGCCTGACCAAACCTGAATATCTTGTTAAACTATATCTATATATACCTGGCTCACTTATTCTCACTGTTGAAACTCTCTCTGCGTGTCTCTCTGGTACACCAGCGCACAGCACATAGCAGACAGCACACAGCTCACGGGTATACAGCACCTTCTTAGTTAGCCTATCCTACCCTACCCTACCTTGCAGAGGTACTGCTAAGAGACCCACGGTGGAGGTACAGGACTGGATTTTACAGCAAGTTTTCTTGCAGTCGAGTCCAAGAAGAGCGCGATGCCGGTGCTGCATTCGATAATATAACGGGAGGCCACTTTTACATACCTACGGCACAGGTCGAAATCCTGCCCGTGGAATTACAGAGGATAGTAAAAGCTGATATTGTTATGCTAAACGAAAATGAAACAATAAAAAAAAATAACGACCAACTCAATTGAAACGTGTAGCAGTTTGTATGTTTTTAGGCACTTCTTTAGTGGGTGTTTCAAAATTTATTGATATCGTCACTTTTCATTTATATTCTGTTTAACTGTTTTTGCATACTTCTTTTGTGTGGTGAATATCTTTGGTGTCTATCGGATCAATCAATATGTATCAAGAGGGATAACTATGGGAATGAGTGAGTATTCGGATGAGTTGGTAATTCGATATCCAATTAGGCTTTCATTACGTAACAGTCGCTTAAGAAAGCGTTAAGTATTATTTCTCGAAATGTAACTGAGATTTTCGCGCACCGTTTCAATATAGCAAGCTGAAGATGCTTGACCGGCAAAACTGACAGTTATCTTTGCATTCTCAAAAGTAGAATATGGTATTAGAGATTAGAAAATAGTATTCACGGTCTCCTTGCCCAGTTGCTTAGTCGTTATAATCATTCGAGCATGATGCTCCGGTGGCTTCGTTCTTCTTCGTTTATTACGTGCACGCATGCCAACGAACCGCGGAAAATATTATCCAAAAGGCAAATTCCTCCTTGCATCAAGAAAAAGTACCAGAATTCCCATTTCCAAAGGATTTTAGACTAAAACAAATGAAACGCACGACAAACAATTCTCATTGAAAATTCCCCTTTATAGAATTCTAAAAAATAGTTCCGGTTTCATAAGCCATACCAGTTGGTATCGTATAAATCGTATAAAGTTTATGGCACGATAAGTTACCGAGAAGTGGACGAAAAATAGTTTAAAATTAACCATTGGCTGAGTTGAAATTCAGCCGTTATACAGAGTAGTTCGATAGTTTCTCAAGAGAAGTGAGAGAGAATGAGAGAAAAAGAAAAACGTCGACCATTACGATCGAGCCTTCTTTTATTTCGAATCTCATTAACATACACGCTCGATTACATCATCGAGTTTGCCCAGAATGCTCCACGCTTGAAGTATGTCTCGCTAGTCCGGTGAGAACTAAAGAAATTATATGAACATACGTGTACACGTGCATTGGACGGTAATCGAAGAGAAGTATATACACGGCGATTGCAACAACGGATATTTGAACGTGGAGTCTCCGTCTGAGGAAAGAAAGAATGCAAGAAATAAAGAAGGTGAAGAAGGAGAGAAAAAAGATTGATAAAAAATGATAAACGAATCTTAACCGGAATCGTTAGAAGTCCAAGGAGATTCTAGAGGACTTCGCACCGACGGAAACGGAGTTTATCCAATAATGGCGCGACTCTCATTTCCGTTAGCGCTTCTTGACTTCCGCGCCAAACTGCATGTCGAGTAACTGCAGCCAATCGATCAAGAGGACTAAGATGCAATTGCGTTAATTGAAATTGCAGCGATGGTACGATGTTCCGTGGCTATCAGAGGAGACAAATCGAAAATCTAGATACTTGAAGGAAATGTGTAAGAAGAAATTTAAATGAAATTTCCAAGAAAGAAACAGATCTCAAGTGAATGAACTAAATTAACTAAACCAGCGGAAACACCAAACGTGTTCTTTAAGAAATGAGAACAAAGAGCACAAAAAACAACATTAAGGAAAATGCATTCTGGGAAAAGGAGAGATTTCAATGCGCCGGATGCTTATCGACAGTCAAAACTGTATCACTGGAACGACGTCAGTGCGAGTCACAGTTCCCGTGATTACAACTTCCGTTTCGTGATGCGTCTCCTTTTCCATTCATTTTGTAACGCGACTAGGCAAGACAACAACCAAAATGCACGCAGATATCTCACCGAGACATCCGCAGACTATAGTCAAGTAGAAAATTGGTATAGGAATATGTTATAGCGTCGACATAACCTACGTAATGTGGATTATATCAGAAATTATATAAAACATAACCTAAAATTTTATAATCCATCGAACTTCGGCAGGTTTCATGACTGATGATTCCTGGTCAAAATCATCACTGAAAAAATGTTATTAAATAGGTAAATGTAGCATTGACAAAATTCTGGCAAGTTTCAACGTTGCGCGTTAAGGTACAAAGCATAATCCTTCGATGCGATAGGCATTGGAATTCTCGCTGGTAAACACGAGGAACAGGATCGGGATCGACCTCGAAGGACGAGAAAAATGAAGATGGCCTGCAAAACTCGTTTGGGCTTGAGACTATGTATGTAGCCTCGAAATCGCTCCAGTTTGATAAGACGTAATGCAAGAAGAGAATTGATAAGGATACACAATATATTCTATAGAGAGGATTCACGTATAAGTAAATACATTTAAGAGCATTTCCCATGGATCGCGAGAGACTTATGTGAAAATTTCCTAATAAAGGAAGACTAGCATCCGGGCAGTGTCTCTTATTCGGAAAGGACGACAACTTCATTTCCGTCCTATTATTATCAGACATCTAGAGCGTCCGGTGGGATATTTCTCGCCGAGAGAAATATTCTTCGGAGGCCGCCTGTCGTATTGTGTAATTAGCATAAGAGGCCAAACAACAAACACAAGACACAGGGACGCGAAGTTATTCCGAAGAGACTTCTTGCGAAATTATCAAGAAACATGGAGAAATAGATGGTGGCACAGGCTTAACGCCCCGAGACACTCGGGAACGTCTCGATATGCTATGTAGTCTACGTTCCCTACTATACTAATGTAAGTTTATTCTAGGTACCTGGCAAGTGTTCTTTCTCGACTTAACAATTTCCCAAAGGAACTTTAAGTAACATCGATTGGACAAGTTAAAAATAACATGTAGAAGGACTTCTGTGGTTTTTCGAAACAACTCACGAATGTATCATGCCTTACGAATTGTTAGCCAGTATAAAAATTCCATGGAATAACATTATAAGAGCTCAAAGCCTTATTTGAATAAGCAGCATCCTGGATGGATTAGTCACGAGCCACAAAACATTCGAAATCAAATATGCATAAAGAGAATCTTCAAAACATACATAAACCTATAAAATGAAGAGTTGAGTGAAGAATAAAAATCGAAGAAAGTCGATAAAAAAACTATATAATGGCAAAAAGTGATTCGGGTCGCGTGAATGTATCGGAATGATTCGCATGATTTTGTTGTCGAAACCTCCGATGGGACACGAACGAAAGATAAAGACGGCATAACTCGTTTTCGTTATTTGTGGAGAAAATCGAGCGTCGTCCATGCGAAGCCAGCCATAACACCGCACAAATAATTCTCAACAATCATTTTAACAGAGAAACCATTCACTTCGAGTATCTGAAATGGAATTCGATCATGCGCACTAAATACCGCGTATATGAAAGTAGCATCCAGATTCCAGTAGACATTCTCATTTCCTTTAACATTTTTATATGCCGTAGTCATTCATATACCGTGACAACTTCTAATTTTTAACGAAGGCCACCGTTAATACTTTTCTTTCGTGAATTGTTCCTACGAGAGTGGATTCCTGACATTTTCAAAACTGCCATGCAGTCGTCTCTCTATTATTCCGATAGGTCAATGCCAACAGGATACATTATTAAGGATACTAAATAGGATGAGCAAAGGTTAAAAAAAATTCACAGAGACCATTCTCTATGGATCACAGATAACGCGTAATTTTTTAGCCAAAAAAAGAATTTCTACGTGTAGGAGTTAATGAATACAAAAAAAATTGTTTGATGACAGTTCCACGTTTGGTTCATTTAAAAAATCTGTTACGTCCTATCGAATTAACGGTTTTCTTTTCTTTCAAATAGCATCTTGTCAAACGCCACGAAATACATAAAGAGTCTCGTCAAGAGAATCGACACGATACCAAGTCAGTGTTCCTTAAAAGATATACAGGCCGCCAAGATGGTGGACGTAACAGTACCTACAGAGTCACTGAGAATTCACAGTATCTGCGCTTACCGTTATCTGGCATGCGTGGACATTTGGAAGGTCATTGAAGGTGCTACAAAGTTAGCTGAAGGTGGCGCTTGAAAAGTAAAATGATAAAAAAATTATGTCAGGCAAAGTAATCGGAGTTAAAAAGAAAAAAAAAATGATTGAGTCTAATCGTAATGTATTATTCGCCTAACTCGCATAGAAGAATTCAATAGAACAAGAATACGAATTATTCATACAGCGATTACGAATAGATTCATAGAAAATTCATCCATACCCACGCCTTACAAGGGACACTTCATCATAGACAGAGAAATTCTTTAGACTTTCACCAAGATCGAAAGATCATACATGGTACGAACCTCTCACGTATTGAAGTCCATCTCCCTCCCGTTACGCAAGTGTTACGTGCAGATGCGATGAACTTGCGGAAGTGAATTTCGATAGAGCCACGTGTGAATAAATGGTAAATCGTCGCCACGCTGTGAAATTTTCTATATGATAAATAAGCATGGGTACAGCATAAGCAATTTCAAACCCGTAAGTTACTCCGTTAACCCTAATACCGATGGCGAAGACAGAGAATCCAGGGAAGAAATATCTTTCATGGAAATCTCGTGTAAAATCCGTTAGTTAAAAACAAGAGAACAGAAATAAAATTGAATACTGAAATAATCCTATTATCCAAGATTCTATGGTGAGAACTGTTACAATATGACGCTCCCGAAATAATAGACCATCAAACAGGTCCTGACCTGTTACCGCAACACAGGATTACAATGCCACAGTAACAAACTGGTTTCTAATTGATATTCAAAGGGACATAAAAAATCTATTCGTGTGCGTTAGGAACGACGCCATTTTTTCTCTCCTTCACTCTTGTATACTTCCTATAGATTTACTCAATCGTGCCGCGATACATCCGCATGTAAATAGCACAAAATCATAATCCCCTGTTACATCCTGACGTATGACGAACACGCGTGCATTCGTTGAGCGCGAAAGCCGGTAACAAGGAGAAAAATAGTGGGGTCGATTAGAAAAAGAGAAAGAAAAAAAATAGGAAAGATTCAAAAGAGAACGAAAGTGAAAGGCTAAGAATTCCCATTATACACGCCCGCAGTTAAAGTGCGTCATCTTGTCCATATCCTTATACACGATTTCGCTGGTGTCAGAATGATGATGATGATAATGATGATCGTGACGATGACGACATCGAAGTCTTTTTTCTGCACAAAGAAATTTCAAATTACTACAGTCGCATTAAGAGAATACGTTAAATGCTAAGGTCAAGTGGACGTTCCATCTAAAGTATTCTTATGCGCATCCGAATAAGACGTTTCACTGAGTTAGCAGTTAAATAATCGAATTCGAAATCGTCTTGAATAATTAATTACGAGGACTCACGTAACCGATCCATAAAAATTCGTATTGACAAAAATCCCGCAATAGGAACCATGATATTGAATTAATCTGAAAGTATCAAACTATAAAATAATAAAACTAGTCTGATGCTACAGTATAGATATAGGATTATTCACAATAAACGCACAACCTGAAGATGGTTCTGCCATAGAAATCAAATGGACAGACTAACTTCAGGTGATGCGTTTGTCGTGAATAACCCTGTATATCTTGGTCATAGTCTGATAGTCCCAAGTCGATATTCAGAGAATAATGGAGGCTCGTAGAATCGAGAATCGGGAATCTTTTATCCGGGGGAACAATTAACGGGAATCAAGGGGCGTAACTATAGTCGCGTGCTCGTCACGATTTTCACGCACGTCTATAATACTTATAGGTAATTATACGCATGCATTTCTTCACAAGCGCGTACGTACGTAATCAGTTTATATCGCGACATTAGCTTGTATTGTAGAATTAGATATCGTGCGCCAAGTAATTTTCAAGTAATTCTAAGTAATAGATCGTGCTAGGAGAATAAGAGAATGGAAGAGAGACGCGTGCCAGTGTAAAACTAGGCGTGTGTCCTCCATAGCAAGTGTTCCGCGTCATAGTGGATCCAGTATGGGCAACTTAACGGATTGTAGCCTAATTAGTTAGATTCCATTCAATTTTCTTAACGATAAAATCACGCTACGGATATCTTTTAGTAATTTTACAGAATCGCGTCGAACAGCAGTATTATAATAATGAACGCGATATTGAATTTAACTGTACATACTTAAATACAAATTCTGTACAGTACACTTGGTGGAAGAAAAATTTATTTGATCATGATAATTAATAAAATGCATAAATATCGAGAATAAGATACGATATCATCGGTTTTGTTTTAATCGATATTAGTTCATTCTCTTCGTTCGATTATTACCGATTTCTTCTTCATCGTACACTTTGCGCTTCGTTGCCGACAGTACTTGGCTCGATAGGCAGATCGACGCAATGGACTTGTAGATGCCGGCCATTGACTCGTAACGGGTCTGGGCCTTATGGAATCGCGTTAAGTACAACTCCCTCAAGGCTATCATGGGAGATTCTTGTCTCGAAATGATAAAATACAAAAAAAATATCAAGACAGACTGTCCTTCCGTTATATCGTAGTTAGGCACGAGACGTAAAATTGTAATGGTTACGAAAATTTCGAGAACAAAATTCAAGAACAGTTTCCAAAGAACAACATTCGAGACTCGTTTTGACAAATAATGATTTACGTTTCTCATAAATATTTGAACAAACGTATACTTACAATAAACTATTAGTATCGGTGCTCTCACACGAAAAGTACAATGATGGAAGCCAAACGAATTATTCATAATGTTTCCTTCTTTTCTTTCAGGTGCAACAACACTACTGCAGCTGCTAGCTGTGACTTTATGCACGTTTGCAGCTACAGTTCCGTGTCCCTGGTCCGAAAGTCTCGTCAAATTGGAGAGTTCCTGTATTTGCGACACGAATTTGGCCAATGAACTTTCGATACAATGCGATACCGTCGATTACGGGCAATTGGTATCGGCCATGCGCCGATACGCCTCCAAAACCACGATAGACTTACTATTCATCAACAGCAGTACAATCGGCGTGTTGAGAAACGGTTCATTATCCATGCTGAGGATCAACAATATGCAATTGTCAAGCTGTCGCATAAGGACGATAGAGGAGGGTGCATTCAGAGGTCAGGAGAATAATTTGAAGAGTCTCAATTTGAAGGACAACGAGCTCACGGAAATACCAACAGCGATATTAAAGACGTTGAAGAACTTGACGCTTTTGGATTTATCCATCAATAAGATCACACGAGTCGTCGACAATGCGTTTGCTGACATGAGACTCGCCACTCTGAAATTGTCTGACAACGAAGTGACGCTATCCACTGGCGCCTTTTGGGGCTTGGAGAAAACACTGAAGAATCTCAATCTTAAGGGGACTAGACAAAAAAAGATACCGGAAGCACTTAGGGGTCTAAAGGCTCTCGCTTTTCTGGACCTCTCACAGAACAGTTTACGAGAACTTCCGGGCTCCGCGGGGCCTAAAGCATTCGAGGGACTCGACTCACTCACGGGCTTGAATTTAGAGAGAAATCTCATTCAGAATATTGGGCCTGATGCTTTTTACGGTGTCAGAAATACTCTGAGTTCGCTGAGTTTACTTAACAATCTTATTCCTGACTTTCCCACTGGTGCTATAAACAGTGTTCATGACTTGAAGGTAATTATTGTGTAACTTCTTTTACACGGGGTGTTATAAAAATATATAATGTTTTATATCTCTTTCCTACCTCGTTAGGTACTGGATATTGGGTTTAATTTGATAACCGAGCTGCCAGTAAATGCCTTTCAAAGTAATCCGTCGATTACACTACTAGCCATTGACGGAAATCCATTGACAACAGTACCCGAGGAATCTTTAGCCAAACTTAATGGTACTTTACGCGGCTTGAGTTTAGGTGGCCGCTTTCTAGTTTGTGATTGTAAGTTAAAATGGATCGTGGAATGGATTCGTACTAAGGATTTACGTGTAACGAGCCGTGAGCGCAAGCCACAATTTTGTGGAGGACCACAGAGACTTCAGGACCGAAATTTCTACAACATTGAACCCGCCGGTATTTAATAAAATTAACAGTACATGTCTTAATTAAATATAACTCTCAGCATATCTTAATT
The DNA here is from genome assembly GCA_030142225.1 of Pachycephus smyrnensis. Lineage (NCBI taxonomy): Eukaryota > Metazoa > Arthropoda > Insecta > Hymenoptera > Cephidae > Pachycephus > Pachycephus smyrnensis. The sequence continues at coordinate 100,116 of JARQST010000580.1, forward strand.
ATATATAATAACAACTGATCTATGTTCTACAGAAATGACCTGCGAGAGACCTTCTGAAATTGTTGGAATAGGTACCGTCGAGAGTGTGGATACTAAAGAACCAACTGGTCCAGTGGATGGTGTCGTAGATTCATTATTACCAACCACAAGATCACCACCAACTACAACAGCGAATATACCACGGATTTCCACTACGACTGCTACAATTACTACAATCATACCATCAACTACCACAGAAATAAGAAGGGTTGAATTATCATTACCATCAACACCAGCACCGGCCATTACAAGTAGACCGACCGTTGCTCGAACCGGAAACGTTGTTAAAACACGTACCACGCCTGCGTCAGTTAAACATAATCAAGATTTAGGAAGTATACAACAGCATCAACCAAGACCGCCATTGGTACTTGGATCTCCTCTTTACAAAGCAAAATCAAACGACAAGGACATCGTCGTAAAGGACGTCCTTAGGCAGGACAATGCAGTGATCATATATTGGGACACAGAGGCCTCAAATATTCTTGGATTTAGAGTAATATACCGTCTCTTTGGAGATAACAGTTTCAAACAAGCACCGCCATTGGAAGCAAGTGAACGAGAATTCAAAATTAAGAACGTTCCTTCACAGGTAAAATTTCAATTAGTTAAATTTGTTAATTATTTCTTTGTCAATTATTATTGTAATTAACTAATTGTATCTGTCATTGAAGGAATGTATAGTGGTGTGTGTAGTCTCTCTGGAGGAAACTAACGTGACACCAGCTAATGTGCCGTATAATCAATGCCGAGAAGTAAGAACAGAAAATTCGCCAACGTCGAACATGGACAAGATAACAATAGCAGCAAGCGCAGCAATTTGCGCTACCATAGTAGTAGCAGTAATAATTTTCGTAGTAGCCAATCGTCGGAGGGCTCGAAAATTACATACGCTGCATACAATAGACCAGACGAAAATGGGTGGACCTATAGCTGGTCTTCCTGTTAATTGTTGTTCTACTGCAGGACCTACCCCAAGTCCTGGTGGACCGTTATCATCAATGGCAACACTAAGTGCTTTCAATAATCAAAAAGAATGGGATCAAGTGTCAGCGTACAGCAATAGGAGTATACCAAGACCACGAGTGTTCCCCATAGATAGACAAGGTTTCCTTTCTTGATTCTTATTTTTTGAGACGCTATCTTATTTGTTTTGATCATGTAGCATAATGCCATTTTGTTTTTCCATTCAAATAGGCTCTATAACGAGGGCTTCCTGTATTGACGACGTCAGATCTCAGGCGGGACATTATGGCGGAAAAGTAGCAGCAAGGTCCATAGCTGATGGCCAGTCTCAACATAGCTTTTCGAATAATTCTAATCGATACTTTGCTAATAATGCTTTGGCCACGAATCTCGTCAATTCGAGACCAGGTAAAACGAATAATATATTAAAAATAAAAGGAAAGAACATGGTCGCATACCTATGACTGTCGTCTAACATCAATTCTATTTAGAGGAGCCATCATTTTATGACTTATAATGTCAAAGGAACCTCTGAAACCAGAACTGATTTTAGGCGACGACCGTACAAGAAGGTTAACTTATTGGATGTTTAATTGTGATTTTAAGAATTGCGGCAATCTCGACAATCCCTGGCTGCGGCATCGGATAGAATGTCTAGGGCGAGCTTCCCGGCAAGTCATCTACCACCGCACGCTTCTTCCAGGAGGCAGCGACCACGCTCGCGAAATCGTACTATGGAGCAACATCCACCAAGACCCGGAAGTCGATACAGCCTGGCGGATTCGACGCACACGTTGAATAATTATGAGGAAAATAATTGGACAGACCATGACATGGATATTTATATGGCCAGAAATCCAACGGCAAGGAGCGGTCTTGTACCACTCTGAAGATCGAATTTTGCTCAAAAAGTGTCTCCGAGGAGAAAAATCTAGCCGAATAAAACGGTGGTTAAAGTACATGTATTATAATAACTGTAGGTTACGCTAGAGATTCATATAACAGAAAATAATTAAGGAATCATTAGAATAAGATTGAGAGATGGACAAGCACGAAGTACCAGGACATTGCTACCGGTATTATCGTTTAGGGAACGTATCGAAGTGCTACGCAGATAACAATTTAATTAAGCAATCATCTAATTCTTAATTAATTATGAGTAAGACACGATGTAATTAATGAATCAACATTTATGAGGTGCTCCCGCTGCATTAAAAAATCGGCCTGATTCTCGATTGTAATGACAAATTTTTCAGGTTGATAAACAAAAAATGGAATCCTAAGGTCGCGTTCACATGTACGATAATTCGGCTGACGGTGCAACTGTTCTACTACCCAAAGACTGTAGAGTCGAACGTTATCATTTTTTAATGGCAACAGTGTGACGCTAGAAATGATAATTAATTAATGATGTCGAAAAATTCGACAAGGCCACCAGTGCCACAGTCGCATTATTCGCAAATGGTAATAATTAAATAATAAAAAAAATGCTATAATAGTCTTCCCTGGATTTATTCCGTCTGAAGATACTTCGAACCTTATTGATTCTGTTGGTCGAATTCTGCAATTGTCTACTTCAATTTTCTTCTTCAAACTGACAGCTGTCAAAGTATCAAGTGCTCAAATGTATTCTCTGCGGATGCCTAAGTGCTTTTAATCATCAATCTAGATTATCATTTCAAATGCCCAGGTATTTCAGATCATTATTTCTTATGCTTACATAATTCTAATGCTCCTTTTCGAAGTTGCCGATATCCAGATACTCCTAATCATCCATATTGATGCTCAAATTCTCCTAAGGATCCTCCCCAGCTAAAGTACTTTTCACAAATGCACACATACAGACCCCGAGCGGCGCCCAAGGTACCGTGAGGAATCGCTACAAGCTGGTATAGAATGAAAAAAATTTCACTTACCCCGGTATGAGGATGCTTTTCTCCCATCTAAATCGTATCTCTTGCACAAATTCGTGCCATAAATGTGCAAGTGCAGGTGCACCACCCAAATTGTGTGCACAGTGCGCTGCAACTATGGACAATCGCCACACTAAACTGTTTACTGCACATGTTTTTATGCCCTTCCATTGATCATCCTCTACTCCGTAACTGTTTACATCAGAGTATGGTGCTTTCTGTAAGTAAAAAAGTTCAATGTAAGAAAAATTTCTTGCGATGACGATTAGTTTCGGTACTGAGTAACGAATAGGGCACGACAATGTAGATTCTATCCAACTTCATGTAATCGAACCGGCATTATGCAAAAACGAAAACAAACATGAAAGAAGATTAGGTAGGTCAGAGTCACTCACGATTGTAGTACTTGTATAGCAATGTACGTGTTTTACTTCCTAACCACTTATTTTGATAAACTCTGACTTGCTCTCAGATGCTTTTCACGTACGTAACACATTTTTCATGTTGTTACCGTTACAGTAGTCACGTTTACCCAGGTTTTTTATATACTTTTTTCTCATTAGTGTTTGGCTATCAGAACCTAGCTGTGTGTGATCGTTGTTTCTGTTTTGAGTATGGTGATTTATATTGGTACGGATTAAAAAAATATATATAAAATGTTATTTTTACATACCGGATCATCTTCTGCGTCAGGGAACAGGAAATAGAGGATAGGCAAAAGCACTTCCTCGGAAATTGGACCGTCGATGTCTTTCGATTTCTTCATCACTGCTTTTCCGACGACTGTGGAAATCGTGGGAATCCTTGATTCTGTCAGGGCGTTAAATGCCGAACTCAGCATTTGATCCTCACTGTTCACATAACTGGCGCCATCGCCAAGAAAGTCCACCAATGTCTTTTGATTTTTACAGAGATGTAGAAAGTCAGTGAGATAATCGCCGAGAAGGCAGGCTGGTGATGACACCATTTTAACCTGCACCGTCCACTCTGGTGCAAGTTGAGGCTCCAAATCGGTAAATCCTTCACTGTCCACTACGACGTTTTCTGACATTTGCGGCCATGTGGCGAATAAATGCAATTCTCTATGAAAAAAAAAATATTTCTTTGTATGAGAAACACTTGAGTTTAAATCGACAAGAAATTTTTAAAGGATTTTAAAAGGTATCATCGATAATAGAAGTCTTTCAAAACGTATAACTAAAATTAATTGAGAAGAATCAAGAGCAACAAACGCATTAAGTATGAAAGAATTATTCAAAGAATAAAAACATACCCCACGGGATCAAATGTGGCTCCAAAAGGAAGTTTTCCGAGTTCAGCAACGCCCAGTGTTTCCCCTTGCATAAAATCAAAGTCTGGTGGCTCCTGAGTCCAGGAACTGTTAGTCCAATCTTTGAGCAAGTACGTAAAACGTATGGACACCATAATAGGATCTGGTCTGAAGCCAGAACCAGCTCCAATTCTTTGTTTGAAAAGTGAAAGCAGCCCTGTAAAGAATATTATTCCAAGCTGTGATAGTTATAGTTTAATTCAGATAATAATTAGTGTCTGCTTACCTGTCAAGTGCTTGCAATGTGGTGGTATCTTCTTCACGTGCACCATTTCAAAATGAACAGTAGATCCTTTCCCTATGCTAACACCCAAGTAAAATTTCTGCCATGGTTCTTGTACCTGGACCAGCAGTGGAACCTCGCTATAACATTACACAATAAGTTGTTGATAATATAAATATATTATTAGCCATTAACAATATTTACCAGTTTGAATTAATAGCAGCTATGTTAAGAGAACTCAGTAAAATTTTAATACGTGTCTCATCAGTAATAGCAGTCTGCTTAGCAGGCACTAATACCAAAAATTCTCGAATTCCATAATAACGAGCTATTTCCAAATGTCCACCATCCAATAGAGAAAAATCGTTCAAACAGTCAAGTGCATCTTGTTGGCATTGACTTCTTGCATCTTCGCACTCTTCTGTAGGACCAGCTGAGGATTCTTCATCATTTGTATTAAGTCTGTAATGCTTCAGAAGAAACTCGACATCTATAATAAAATATATCTAATACTAATATGATCCATCAGTATTAAAATATATAAAATATAAATCGTGACATATGCGAACCTGCAAAATTTAATTTCTCAACAGTCTCAGTCCATGTAAGATTGGTAAAATCACCAGACTTCAAATAAGGTCCAACCTTATTGTTAGGTATTTTCCATTCATGAATAATCTCTTCCAAACGTGCAATAAATACTTCCCATTCTGATGCAGTTGTAAAATCGTGATGATAAAAATCCTCTATCTCGATGTTATTCATCATAGAAGAATTGCACTATGTGTGCATCCACTATATTGTTAGGTTATTGTTTGACATTTGTCAGATAGCGAAAATCCGCCACAAAATGACCATATCAGCGTTGACTGAAGAGATAAAAAGATTATAAACATCTTATAGAATATGTTGTCACGCAAGCCTGGGTTCGCGGACACTTACAAATGGACTTTACTCATTGAAATACTATATATAGATATATATTCTACATATCACAATCGTGCGACACAGAATACACGAGCATGTCTATTTATATTCAGCCAATACGTACAGTCGGTACATATTACTAGAGGATTACTTATCCCATAATGATATATGACATACCATCAGAGGTTATCACAGATAATTTCGTATTGTAAAAATAAACCGATTCTCTTCATCATTACTAATGAAGTGACTAGCGTTAAACAAAGTATAATTATTATATACTTTTAGCTAGTTTCTGCCTATTGATCCATACACCATAATATGCAATAACTATTGTTTGCTTGCTGGTCTAACAGTTAATATATATATACACAATAATAATGTGATAACAAGAAACGTGTACCAATATGGAAATGTACGAATAAATGTATTCGACTACCTAGTTAAATGGCAGCTATGAATAAAACCTTTCGAAATATTAAATGTCATATTTTATAGACTCATGCGTAAGCGTTACGAAATTTAACCATTGACAGCGCACTGTACAATATGTACAGCTTAACAAACGTGCCTAGCAAACATTGCGTTACTATATACGTTACAGAGTTACGATTATAAATTTCATATTAACATCAAGGAAAGAAGAACGTTATTACCAGAAAAATTCCTATTTGTACAATTCGCAAAAACCAGGAAACAAATCGTGAATCGCAGGTATCGATAGTTTACTGAGAAGTGCAGGTATCTCAGGAGTCAATTTTGCAAACAGTTTCCTATAGAAGACCTGATCGGGTCTTAAGCAAGTCCTATAGAATTCCCTTAACAATCATTCACTTCTACTGAGAAAAGAGACCGTCATTGAAAAGAATTTCGAGAATCTGTTGAGTGACCATTCATGAGGGATACGTTGGGGGGGGGGGGGGGCAGAGAGCGGAAGCCTCTAACGGACGTAGGCAAGCATTGGCGTCGCTTTACAAATTTGACGACACCCTACAAATAATATTACACCAATGAAAAATTTAAGGTTCGCTCACGCTAGTGCCAACACGACGAGGGATCTCCTGAGGGCTTCGACACTATACTCGACGCGTGCTAGCGCGCAGTATTGCAAAACGTTCCGAACCACGTTGCACGAACATAGTGCTACACACAGGCTGCCCGTGATTCCCACGCTTGCCTATTGATAAAAAAGAAAAAAAGACCAACACTAAAAAGAAACGAGTAGACAATATACTGTAATAGCCATTAGGGATTAGTCGACAAAAAACTTACCGGTTTGTTAGCGAGTTGAAAAAGAAAGGTGTTTAATCGTATTTGAGTAACCAGAGAAAATTAGCCGTATTTTTATAAAAGACATTGTTTTCCTGCTCCCTCCGTTTACTCTGAAAGAATCACGTATCTTAAATGCAGGTGCTTTTATACATATATACGCGAATATCATGAAGTCTGCAGATAATATTCGCGAATTGTTACCAGTTACGGATTCCCCTTCGTATGAATAAATTCCGTCGAGTAGTGGGGAACCAGCCAGACATCGTCTGGTCGTAAGCGCGGCTGAACTGCTTGCATATAAGGTAAAAGAAAGAGAAGATTGTGACATGGCTAAAGATATAAACGCCATATGGTTTACTTGTCGGTAGTGCAGAACCGTGGACGACCACGTGTTGACTGCTTTAGACGCTTCGGAGAGGTGTTGCTCGCCGGTTCTGTTTTTCCCTGAGTGAAAAACGCGCGGACGACTGCATTTTTTCGTCGCGTTTACATTATTTTTTAAATATGTTTTTTACAATCGAAGTTGTCTTACTGCTGTGACAATCTATACGATAATCATTGACGTACTGATTTTTTCATACCGATCTTACTACACGTTTTATCTGAGTCAAAAGAAAGAAGTGCCTAATTGTGCGCAAACCATTATCAGAATGCCGGACAAAGTGGCTCCCACTGAAAAAACAATTCTACGGAATAAAACTAGCAGCTCCAGCAACCCTAATCCGGACGATAATGGTGTTCAATTGAAAAAGGAACTGGGTCTTGTGGATGGTGTTGCTATCATCGTGGGAATAATTGTCGGTGCTGGTATATTCGTATCGCCAAAAGGTGTTCTCAAGAATAGTGGAAGCGTCGGACAAGCTTTAATCGTATGGATATTTTCTGGAGTGCTCTCACTTATCGGAGCATTATGCTACGCAGAACTTGGTAAATAATATTTCATTAATTAGCGAAATGTCTCAAGTATTATCAAACTTTTGAGAGAATTTGGAATCGGAGCGAATTGTTGCATCAGACTATATGGCGGAGCATTTAAACTTTCAAATAACGGTACCGTGTAGTTAATCGTATTTTGTCTCCAAAAATAAAACTATTGAATCTAATCATCCTTTGATTTAAAAAAATCTTTAACTCGTAAATAGTCCACAATAATTTTCTATGCTCCGAAATTATAATGACACAATATTACAAGTTTGAATACAAACTTAATATCCCCCAATTAAAATAATACATTACTGAAGGCAATATATATTTTTTTATACTGACTATATTTCAGTATGAAATCAAAATGTAATCACCATAATCACAAGGTAATTTCACGTACAGCGAATGGACTCGTATGATTTCATATTGATACCGTTCGTTATTCGTTACGAAGTATCATGTAACATTTTCATAGAACATGTGGCGGTATATCCGTACTTCCCTATCCCTTCCCTATCCCTACTAATCCCTACTAATATATAAAAATGAAACGTTGTCTGTTTGTTGCTCAATCACGTCCAAACAATTCAATCGATTGACTTGAAAATTGGCGTTGCAATAACTGAGATGCCAGATTAGAACATAGGCTATGTGTTATCCCGTAATTTTCACTCCTATTCTTGCAGAATTGCAAAAACCTCTTGTAGCTATCTATCCGTACCAATATGTGATTTTTTAGATATAAGAAGCCCGGACAACGCCTGGTACTTTAAGCTAGTGTTATCATAAAACAATAGCTGAATCAGTTTGGCTAAAAAGAAATTAAACCTGTACAATAACAAGTAAAATTGTCATGGTCGGCAATCAATGTAAAGATTTTTATTATTGCGTCACAAAAGATTATGCGCCGGAGTGACGGATTTTATATGTATAGCAGTAGCATAGTGATTGCAAAGTGAGCGCCAACTATAGTGCACCATACAAGTTCACATATTTCATATATGTACGCCATATAAAAACTTGTTGCACATGTGGAAGTATCTAACAAGCTATTTAGGGACGTCAGAGCGCTTCGCTATATTAATATATGTACAATATCGAACGATAACGTAGCCAAACAAAGTATATTTTTAATATGACGCTTTCCACTGTATTGACACAAAAAATGACGCACTCAGAGGTTTGGCTGAATAATGCAATTTGCGATCAAACATATGGGTGCATTCATTAAAGATAAAAGAGCATGGATGAAAAAATCATTAAATAATAAAAGATTTTTCTGTGATCTGAATTATTGATAATTCGCTAACTAAAAATTGAATTTTGTTATCATCTTCATATAACATACTTCATGGTGATAAAATCATTTATTAATTTTCTGAAAGAATCAGGATCATTAAAATGATCAAATGATAAACATTGCCACTTACTTTGTGTTCGCCCTGGTTTTTTTTAAATATTTCTATATTGATAGAAAGTGTTAATAAGTTCTTAATAGATTTTTGTAATTGCAGGTACGATGATCCCGAAATCGGGTGGTGATTATGCCTACATAAGTGACGCTTTTGGACCATTACCAGCATTTTTATATCTTTGGGTAGCACTGTTCATTCTGGTACCCACTGGAAATGCCATAACAGCACTTACATTTGCACAATATATTCTGCAACCAGCCTGGCCTGGTTGCGTGCCACCGTACGAGGCGGTTCGTTTATTGGCTGCCGTTATCACATGTAAGACACGTTGTATTCAAACGAATGCAATTCAATATAAACTAGTTGATAAAGGAATGTACCTCATCTAACGATTTTGTTCGACTTGTTGAAATAAGAAAAGATCAATATGCGAAATACGTTCTTTAAAAAAAGTTTACAATGCACACAGGTTTACTGACCGCCATCAATTGCTACAACGTTAAGTGGGCAACCAGAGTACAGGATGTCTTCACTGGTACCAAAATATTTGCTTTGATTATTATTATGGTCGCTGGCTTATGGTGGCTGTGCATGGGACATACTGAGAATTTTCATCAGCCAATGGCTGGTACCAATACACAACCTGGTTATATTGCTCTGGCAATCTATTCAGGACTGTTTTCATACTCAGGATGGAATTACTTGAATTTCGTAACCGAGGAATTGCAAGATCCTTACAAGTATATATATTAGATTTGATAATACTTTTCGTTTCTCCAGTTATCACTCAATTATTATTTCATTTACGAATATCTTTCTAGGAATCTTCCAAAAGCAATTTGCATATCGTTGCCACTCGTTACTGTTATTTACGTTCTTGCCAACGTGGCTTATTTCGTTGTACTGACGCAGGATGAGATTCTGGCATCAAATGCTGTGGCTGTAGTAAGTATTTATATATTAATTAAACTTAAGTATATTGATTGAATAATTGTCCATTAATAGTAATAAATGTATTTCAGACTTTTGGTGATAAATTGTTGGGAGTGATGTCTTGGATAATGCCATTTTTTGTAGCGTGCTCGACTTTTGGCGCTTTAAATGGCGCCATTTTTGCCTCGTCAAGGTTGTTCTTCGTTGGAGCACGAAACGGTCATCTACCCACGGCAATAGCTTTGATTAACGTGCGAAATTTGACTCCAATGCCATCTTTAATTTTTCTAGTAAGTAGATCATGGAGTAAGCGTATCTAGTTACAATGTTTAAATACTCTGTGATTAAATACCGATACGATACAATGTCATAACACGTGTCACGATCCATTTTGATAACATCTCTACACATAACGGCGAAGAGAGTAACGGCATGTCCGTGCAGAAATGCTTACAAGTGGCATTGTGAACTCTTCATGATACTCAATGTACGTCCAGTCTTGCTTGACAATACGATAATGGAGTGTAATAAATTAGACCTTCCATAGAGTCGGTCGGTTCGCTTTGATTCTCACTGGCGGAAGTCGTAGCGTGCTGCTTTTTTTTTAAATTTGCTTGAGAGCACATGATCCCATTTATCATGAGAGTTGATGTCTCTTAAGAGGGAGGCAATTTAAGAAAAATAATGTACAGTAAAGAAAAACAATCGTATATCTATCAGGAGATCAACAATTTTAATGATTGTATTTGTTTTTTATGATACCACTTTTGTTCTTTTTCTTCTAGTGTCTTATCACTTTGGCACTTCTTATTATAGAAGATGTCTATGTGCTGATTAATTATGTGAGCTTCGTCGAAGCACTCTTCACGACCTTATCAGTCGCTGGTCTTCTTTGGCTTCGATACAAGAGACCTGATCTTCATCGTCCCATTAAGGTACCGTTCGAAGTTGATTTCTTGTTGTACTTTTTTTTTAATTGACTAATGACCTCTGAAGTAAGCGGAAATATTATAGTGGATTTATAATTATTTTTCTTTTTTCTTTTTTGTTCGTCCGTTTCTCAGGTATCCATTATTTTGCCTATAATATTCTTTATCATATGTGCCTTTCTGGTTACGCTTCCTTGCTACGTGTCGCCGTGGGAAGTAGGCGTTGGCTTAATTTTCATATTTTCCGGCATTCCTATTTATTGGATTTTCATACAATGGAAAAAGAAACCCCAGTGGCTTGTTTTAGCGTCTTGTAAGTATTTAAAAATTATCAGATATTTTTCAATTCTAATATTATCTTTCATGAATATCTATCTGATTTCGGTTATTTTATTCCCACAGATAAACTCAATATGATCTGCGCTAAGTTATTTATGTGTGTGCAAGAAGAAAAGAATGATTAAGTGAACATGTTAATGAGGACAAAGTTACGTCAATCAAGAAATGAAAGGGAAGAACAGTTAGATCTTATAACGGTGGTGCCGCAATGTCGAATGAACTTGAAAGAGACGCAGAACTTTGGACGTCAAAGAGGACAAGAAAATTTCGTGTGTCAAAAAAGTATCGGCATGAGAGATTTCGAAAAAAAACTATGCGCACCTTTTCATAAAAAAAGGACATGAACGGGGAAATTTGTACAAATCATTTAGAGCATAGATCAATTCCATAACACAAAGAAAGATAAAAATCCGTACGCATACTTAAACCTAATATCTTTTAGAAAATTCGATGGGTTCATTTGTACTCGGTCGACATAACGTAAATATAATAGTTTATATATCAAAGATATTTTGATATCACTATTGTACTATGTTGTTGTTACAATGTGTCTTTTGATAATCAAAAAATTGTCTATAAAAAAGTAGAATCACAAAAACACAGTTGATTCTATTGTGAAACTTTTTCAATGATAATAATAATATCACGTGCGTTTATATGCGTCAATTAATATATGCAAATATCACTATCAATTAAGTGTGCAATAAATTTCGTACAGAGCATTTTTGAACGTGTAACAAACAGACCGTTTTATAAATATTGTAAAAATTGTATACATACATTTATTATACGTACAATTAAAAGCTGACTGTTAATTAAAAATTTATTTTATCCTTAGATTAATTAATGATCAACGAAACCCAATATAAGCAAGACAAACGCTAATGGGGTAATAATATTTATTTGGCACATACAGAATAATACTTATACGTTACGACTAGTAAAACTTGATTGAAAGACAAATCGCACCGATGAATTTCGATCGTGTATTTTCTCGTTCTTTCTTTATCATTTCTTTTACTGTGCTAATTGACTTTAGCCCTCAAGAACGATTTTTTTTATCATTTTTGAAATGCAAAATCTAATTGTGGTGCAACGCGAGTGATTCGCAAGAATGCTCGGCAATCGAAATACTAGTGAACAATAAAAACCATCCAATTATTCGAGATGTAAATTTCGAATGTCGTGATTCTCATAGTAGAAGCCCACCCTTCGAGGGCCAAAAATCACGTCTTACGAATTCTAAATTTCATTTTGTACGTTGTTTACGTTGTTTTTAACTCGCAAGAGTCTGAGCGCAATCGATTTTTCTTGTCATACACTTGTTTTCACGTCATTTCCACATTACAAATCTTAAATATTCGACAGGTATGTTTCTACGATACAAATTAGCAAGAAGCAGCACGTGAAGTCAAAAAAGCCCAATATAATGCCTGAAAGAACGGTGAAATATCAGTAATTATAACGGATAACCTAAAAAATACGTAAATATTCCTAATGCAAATTTCTGTGCGTATCCGCTCCACGTGTAGCCTCCCACCAAGTATTCCATATGTCTCTATATACTATAACATATCGTACCTAATTTTGCGATTAAGTAACAACGTATCACGGTAAAAAGGCTTCGAACGAAACGCAATCCGTTTCGACACGAAAAGACACACCTTACAAAAACACCAGCAACAATTAAGAAAAACAAAGGACTAAATAAAATGTACTATAGATACCGAAATCAGCCTTCAGCCAATGGCGGCGTTACCCAGCCATACTTTTCGTGCGTTTTCACCAGGCTCCTAAAGGATTCCTCAGCAGAGCGACGATTAAACTCCTTGTTCATTTTTGGTTTTCTTGCCACACGTCCCTGCGAAATAAATAGAATCCAAATATTCGTACCATAATAAATACTAAAGTCTAATGCATATAATCAACTCACCTGACCCTTGACGATACTAGCAGCAAACTGAGTAATCACAGCCTCGATAGTATAGGCACTGGCCCATCCTCTAGGAGTCAGTAGTTCCATACAAATTGCACCACCTTCCATAACGAAACCCTTCTCGATCCTGGGTGATATTACTCTCATAAATGGTGGTGCAAATGGAAAGTTCTCTGGGAAAATAACATGAAGTAGAATATGCGGTATCTCCAATTCTCTCATATCAGCCGCGAGTTCGCTCTCCGGATCGATTTTGTGTAGCCTAACGTGCCATTCAAAGAGATTGTCATTAATAAGTTCAGCACTGAATGTCGAATCACGTTTATGTTGCATCCTTTGAATTTCTGCCAGTTCCTTCATCAATCTACGGAGTCGAACACCACGTTCAGGCATTCCAATCGACTGTGAGCAATTTTCCGTCGACTTTTTTGTCTTGAAGAAACAGTTGCCAGTGTGACTAGTTCCTGGATTCTCTTGGAGAGTGCTTTCTGATGGCGTTACAGCATCCGGTCTATGATGACGGCTTAACAGTCGCCTAGAGGGTGAGCTAGTGGACGTTCCTGCTCCATCCTGATCAGTTATCTTCTCCGAGGAGCGAAATAGCTTTCTAAAGGCAGCCACCACCTTCTCCTTTGATCTCGTTGTCATTTTTTTCTCTGGCAGTCCTTCACTCTCTCCTGTTAATTTTAAATTTATGAGTTTCTAATGCTGTAGAATTGCATACAAATACACAGATAAATGTTCAATTTTAATGACAAATAATAGTAATGAATTTGTTAAACAATTAATAACATTCCTGTTAAGTATCTCCTGTTGCGTTTTCTACCCAAACAAACAAGATTCCCAAGCACGTATAACTCGAAACGCGTAATACGGCAACTGTACAAAAAAAAACATTCCTACGATAAGAACATATTATCAACCATAAAATACATTACCAAACACTAATGACCATTTAAAGTCTATGTGTATACTAAAAAAGGGGTATAGTAGAAACACTAAAAATGATACCTACATAAACCAAGTAGGAGCATAAATTAACATAGCAAAATTCCAATATCACAGGAATAAGGTTTCTCACGTAAAATAAATCACTGAAAAAAGCGTGATAAAAGTTCAAAAACGAATAATCGAATGAAACACTGCAGAAAAACCAACTTCAAGAGATATATCCATTGATTTCCGTGAACAGCACAAGAGCACAACGAACCAAGTGAGAATCTTTATTCCCAAGATTCTTCCACCCACCGTACTTTCTCTTTTTTCTCTCTCTTAGGATATTCTCAGTATATATCTTATATATCTTGTCCAAGGGACGACGATGATCTTTTTACTCTGACTCACCCATAATTTTCACTATTAACACATCATCAAGCCATCAACGAGACAACAAGGTTGGCTCAAACCCAGGAGAAGTTCTATCACGTAAGGTAGAAACAGAAGGGCAAGGCGCAGTCTCCGACCTCATTGAACAGAATGGACGAACTGACTATACTGTATAAGTGAGAAGTAGCTAACAGCGGTAAGGGATAACGCCATGATAGAAACAAAATAGTGGTAAGGGATGATGATGATGACGTTGGTGGCAAGGATAGAGCTCCAGGGAGATTCTAGCTATACTATCGATCCACCTTTATTGTTGATATCGTAGTGAAAGCTCAATCTCTTACATAAAACACAGTAACAGGGTGTGTACAGAGAGTGATTGGATACTAAAAAAAAATGGCTGAGGTACCTATATATAGGGCGATGATTGGCGACTGTATTGTTATCGAGTTCGATAGCATGTGTTCAAGAACTTCTGGCACACTTATACTAGAAGTTTAATGACATTCCTTCTATGCACCCATTAAAATTTTAAGGGATGATTTAAGACTGTTTTAATAGTACTTTAGAAAATATTTTTCTATGGATTTACTCAAGTTTGTTGCGTGTGTTTGGTATATGGAAGATCTAGTACGTTTTGGAAATTGAGACTTATTTTTTGTTGGGACTGTGGAAATTCATTTGTTCAGATTAAATATTTATTTACACGGGTAATCACTTTTCTTAATGTGCTTAACGAATTGTTTTTATTATCGAACCCTTATTACCGCTACGAAAGGTATTATTTGGATGTATTTAAAATTACGTTAAATGTTCATTTGATTTCCCATGGGACTATAGTATAACTTCTAAGGTATTTATGGGCAAACATATATTCCAAAATATGTTTAACCAAGAAAATAAGTATTAATAAAATTGATATATATTGGATCCAAGCCCACTTCAACTCCTGCCAAACTCCTGGTTGATACTGGATCGAATCTTCTGAGTAAAAGATTGTACCGCGTATCACGAATTCTTCTGTTTTGGAAAAACCCGCTTGCCACGTTACTCGAGTATTTGTGATCTTGGCCACAACTAAAAGTTTCCACGACACGAATACCCGATAAGTTAAAGTTCCTGACATAGTTTTGTACTTTTCTCTTAAAAATATAACAGGGCTGTGCATATACTTACACTTTCTATTTTCGTTCTCAGATATGAAATCTGACAATGGCCGATTTTCCAGTTCTATACTACGATTGTAAAAGTTCTGCAAACCATTGTCACGCAGAAGCGTCTTTTGTTGTAATTTCAATTGACCATTAAAGTGCACTTCCTGTACCTCTTGAGTTATTAAGTAATCAAACACTGCTACTGTTTCCATAGTAAGTGTAATATATTGCTAAAAAAACAAATTAAAAAATTGTAATAAAATTGGTCATTGTATTGTACTAGTCTATATGCAATCGTTAAATAATGTACAATAGTACAGACCGTTAATTCATAGTTAAAAAATAATAAAAGCCTAATAAATTTCAGAGGAAGATCTGTGTAGAAATGCGCTTCAAACTTTAATAAATCCTTTTGGCCATCCTTATTTTCATCAACTTCATACACCTATGCAAATTTTATAAGTAAGAAAGTATAGTAAATATATTTGTTTAAACAAAAGTATTTGATTAATGAAGAACCTTTACTAATCGACAATCATCTTTAATAGGATTCTCCTTGTATACGGCGAATGTAGAACATGTGATTGGAAGCGCATCGAATTGTCTTTCCGCCAATAATAAATATTTTTGTTTAAATATAACATCCGGTTTTTCCGTATACACTGCATTTCTTAGCCAGAAACCTGAAGAAAACCATGATATTATCGTTCTCCAATATGAGTGGAAAATAACTCAAATTTTATGATATACCAATAATGAATCTTACCTCCAGTATGATAAATAATTATGAGGGGTAACAATAGCGTGAATGTACTAAGAAATAATACTAATAACGCAGAAAAAGAACAAATGCTTGTCTTATATTTATATTTGACGCTACTGGAAAATACCTCAAGGATCGCCATTTGCGTACAAACACAGGGTTGCCATGGATACATCCATGGACGTTGTGAATAACGTTAGAACACCATAAAGAGGATGATTTTAATATTGATAAATAATTTCATTCACTTCAATATAAAACACGGATGGATGAATAATCAAATCAACTGTCTAGATTTCAGGTTAGTCTGAAAATTCTAGAATTTCTGCGACTAATGATTTTCTTGTATTACTTAGAGATCTCATCAATGGCGAGTAGAAGGAGCAGTCAAAGTATCCTTGCAACTTTTCTATCATAATATAATTTTGTCAAAAAGCTGTTCCTTACTATTACTGTGAATGATTTTCAGATACTGTACAGAGTCAAAATAGAACGTTTCATTATTCACAGAAGCCTAATGATGATGATTCCTCTGCAAACTCAGAAGTATTTCTTGAGGCTAGCTTACAATTTCTTCATCAACTCTTGGTTGAGAGATATGCACAGCATAATTGTTCGATGAAAGATACTGATGAACTAAATGATCAAGTTCAGGAATACGATCAATGTTTAAATTATGATAAAGGAGTATTACCCCATTTGAAATTCCAAAACACGTCTGAATTGTCACAAAATAATGAAAGTACCGTTCATAATACATTAAATCCTAGTAGAAATGCCTACAATAATTCTCTAAAAAGTACTGTTGAAGGATATGAGAGTGAAATAGAATCAGCCAGCAGTTTGTCTCTGAATTATGCTCAGAAAAAATGTCAGAACTGTCCAAAGCACGTTCCTGTAGAAGTACATGTAATGATGAATGACGGTCAAAGTTCAGTATCTCCTGCAACTTTACTAATAAAAGTTCCCAATGCCATTAGGAATTTTTTGCGCAATAAGACATCCAAGAAAAATCTAGACAAATCTGACTCGGATATATCTGCAAACTCCAAGGATCAAGTTCGCAAGGGAAATCGTTTTACTAAGACTTTCATGAAACTATTAAAAGGAAAAAAGACAAGTGCCTCGATGGTCTCTATTAATAGAACAATCAATAGCGAAGAAATATTAACACCTAGAGTGACTAAAAGTAATTTTGAAAGGCGCTTGACCAATCACAATAATACTGCAAACGACAGTAGTATAAAACAAAATAAAATAAATTGTGCTCAAAGGTCTTGTTTTTCCATAAAACACATCTCGCAACCTCAGGAAGCTATAGAATCTTATATCTTTCAAGAAAAACCTTCTATCAGGTTGCCTGTGAATAATAAACTAATGGATAAAATATATGTGACTACTAAACCCAGTATGATGGAAACTGATATAACAACAGAGAACTGTATGATAGCTTCAAAGAATGAATCTCCTATCAATAACAGAATTTTAGATACTGAGAGTGAAAGAATTATTCCTTTACAGTATGTTAAAGCATCTTCTCAAATAAGTCAAAATGTAGACAAACAAAGTATTTTAGAAAATTTAGAAAGATTTTGGAGCATGAACAAGAATTCAATCTCATCACGTGGCAAAAATTATAGTGAAATTCCAGTTGAAATAAAAACTGCTTCAAATCCTTTGATATTAGAAGAGCAATTGAAGAAAAGCATACTCCAAAATTGTTGTGACCCATTGCAAAAACAGGATGAAAATTCTGAAATCCTTTTGGATCAGGAACACCAAATTAAAGTATTGCTGGAAATGTTAATTGGTACTCTGCCAATCGGTATAGATATACCTAAGGATCTGGAGCATTTGAAAAATACAAAAATTATGGAAGATACTGAGAGCTCGGCACTAGAGGTATTGCTTCGACACATATTTATTGATAATGAAAGATACAGAACAAATCAACCAGTAGAAAAGGATGTTATAACAGAACAGGTATGAAACATATAAACAAAAAATATACAGTAATGAAATCAACAAATTATAATCCTTTTCATCTATCTGATTAGATATTACCAAAACGTCAGTTATCCAAAATAAGTATATGCTCATCATCTGGAAGTCTTTTGTATAGTGAGCAGGATGTTGAGAAACAGTTATTAACGTCTGAAAATTCTTGGCAAATGGATAATTGCAACATGGAGTGTGAATCACATGTTAAATCTCCAAATAGTAATTTGTCAAGCGCGTCTAATGATTATCAAAAGATTAACGATCAAATTAATTTTCATAAAAACACGTCATTTCATCCGCTCCTTAGTAAAAAATCCAGCCAAGATCAACGTGAATTGGTCAATGCTATGATACGATGGTGGGGACCACAAGTAAATTATACCACATGGCCATTAAGTAAGACACATACATCCTCTTATTCTGTTTCTATTGAGCACTTATCTTAATAAATAACCTTAAATAATAATTTGTACTATCAGCGTCAGCAATTCAGAAAATTTACTGAGTAATTATTTACTGTTATTCCTGATCATCTATCTTAACAAACTGAAATAACAATTTGGACTGTCATTGTTCACAATTCAGAAATTTTACTAAACGATTTCAGACTATTTTTAATTGACCATTTGAGTTGATAAATAAACTTAAATAACAATTTGTACTGCCATTGTCAGTTATTCAGAAAATTGACTTGATAAAACATATCATAACGTAACATAAGCCAACAAAACAAAAAAATAGGTTTCTGGTATAGGCTCAGTTTCGTTTAGTTATCGATCCATAATAACGTGAAGAATTAGAAAATGATGGACCCAGCTGAGTACTTTTCAAATTACCCCCGGAAATTTCGGAACCATAGCCAGAAGATTTTGTTGCCCTACTGGTTGGTACCAAAAATTTGCTTCCAGTAGGAGTTTCGGTGGGAATGACTCTCATGTCGACGTGTGCAAAATCTTGACGCGATGTAATCGCATTTGGTTTATGAGGAGTGCGCATAACATTTTGCGAAAATCTAAGAAGAGCAAACCATTCACAAAAGTAGGGAAAAAACAATTTCAAATATTTTTTTCGCAAAAATTTCAACGATTGCCTACCGAGAGCTTGTGGCACTGTGTAAGCTTATAGAATCTGTACAGGAAATAGGAGTTTCCCGTTGATGATATGTAATATTTGTTTTGTTACCATCCACTTTCGGATAATGTAATTCACTCTCTTTAGCCTGCACACTTTTTTTCAGCGTTAAATATTTCTGCATAAGGTGCTTCGTATCATGTTCCAAACGCCAATAAATTGACTTCATTGCATTGTATTTGGATTCCTGAAAAAATGAATTTCGAATACCATTAACTAATCCAAGCTGCTTCCAATATCTTTATATTGCATTTCGACGTACTAATTTTGCAAATTTACGCAACGTAATATGTAACTGATTTTCCTGAAATGTTGCCGTTTGTACAAGTTTTTGAAGTGCTTCTTGCATTGGGGTAAAATAAGGGGCAATGTTCTGCGGCAATGGATCCTTAAGACAAACCGAAAGAGCACTTTCGGTTCCACATTCGAGACATCGTTTTCCCGCTTTTAAGAGTCATGCAAGGAAAATGATTAAACTGTATTATTAACTTCGATTGTGTACTGTTTTAATAACACGTAAAGATTGCAAGAATATTTTTATTGTATTTCAGTTATTAATCAGGAATGCTTATCTTACCTCGTAACATACATTTACCGCAAAATAAATGGCCACATTGTAGTAGGGAGAATGTAATCTTCGATCCATCGAATTTTGCAAAACACTGATTACACCGAAATTGATCCATGGTTTTGAATTACTAAAAATATTATTAGCTTCACATAAAAAATATAATGGGCGTCCCATATATTTTCGTTTTTACAATTACTTTATATTCGGAACTGAAAGACCAACACAGAGACAAGTCGTAGAACCGAGGCCCCTATTCTCGAATCGTGCTATAAGTTTCTAATACGTTGTTTTAATACGTTAAAATTGTAGCACGAAACCATTGGACGTTTGGAAAATTTTAATTGGCTAGACCTAAGAGAAAATTTTAGAAATCTGCAGCGTGGCTCCAAAATAAGGGCCCAGTTTCACTTTGAAGGACTATTTCCTTATGATGCATAATGTAAAAGATACGAAACTGATACGAAACTGATGTAGCAACTATACTATATGTGTGAAATATTTTTCAAGAGACAAATAAATAATTCAGATTCTTAATATATTAATATAAAGATAAAATTCTACAAAATTAATGAATTCTTTAATAGAAATAAGCAAATACGATTCACATATTATTTGTTTAAGGAGGGGCAGCATATATATATTGACGTAGACATCTGCACCATTTTTAAAAAAACTGGAGGCTTAAAAGAATATTGTCAACGTGCCTTACACGAAGAAGTTTGTTTTAATATTTTTATTTTGATACAGTTCGTTGACCTCGTATTATGTAAAGTCACCATGAAAACCAAAAACGAAAAAAAAAAACCGCTGAAACCATCACTGATGGACTCAAAGTTACGGCAATCGAAATGAATTGAAAAAAAATAAAAACAATTTTCGGAAGTTTAAACCAATTCCTACTTATGCTTGCAAAAAAGTTGCTACGTGAAAATTATTTATAACATGCATAACTGTCACTCCATTCTATAAATAATCTCCAAGAATCACACAAAGATCAAGTATAACCAAAAATATATTCTACTGCGACCCACGTCAGTTTCTCAAATGCAATCAAATCCATCTTTAGTCGCAGAAAAAACAAAGGAAACAAACATAACATTGAATTAACTTACCGAAATTTATGGAAAAGCTCGGAATACAACCAAAGGAAACAATGCACAGTATAGAAAATCTTCGCAGTACATATGTTTTACCGCCGTCGGTTAAACTTTGAATATTGAAGCTTTTATATTTTTTTTGTTTAAGTATCGCCACGTAGCGGAAAAATTTTAAAACACTTATGCACTTAACGATCGTTCATACTACGCGTGACGTAATGACTGATTACGTGTCGAAATGACATTCTACAATGTGCCTATTCTATGCATTTATGTCTAGGGATATTCTATCCGGCAACAATGACACCATTCACTAACCACAAATCCCTAGATTGGTACTAGCATATGAATGGAGGCATTAACCTAATTTCACGACGACCGACGAAACGTCAGTCAAGGTCAGTGACCTTCATTCGTGGTGTACACGTACTAAGTCCATGTTTGACATTTCTCGTCTCTGAAGTGGTAGATTCTTTTTTGTATTTTCATAAGTGAAACACTCATAAAAAAATGTCTCTCCGTGCAGAACATGAGCAAAATTTTGAATTTGTATTAAAAAGTCTTTTTGCCGGTGGTAAGTGTAACAATTTAAAAAAAAAAACTTCATTCTTGAAAATTTCCCGTTAGCAATAGAAACTGTCATCGCATTCTCAAAGTGAAATTCTCTTATGTGACAAAAAAGTAATATTCGACGTGTCATTTTTATACATATGTATAATGTCATTATGTAATTAACAAATAATTAAGATAAAGCAAGTTTAATATTGCTTCAAAATTTGTTGATATATTTATAATATATGCAAGCCCTTTCTTTCCATGCCTGTCTCACTAACATAACATTTTTCCTGCATTGGTAAAAAAGCTAGGAAAATTTTGGAAATGTAGTTTTTTTTAATCTTTGTTTATTGCTATTCTTCCAGGTACTGCTGGTATGTGTTCAAAAACTGCAGTTGCTCCATTAGATAGAATAAAAATATTGCTACAGGCCCACAACCGACACTACAAACATCTGGGTATTAAAATCAGTCATTCAGTAGCTAATAGAAATTCTCTAAAAGGTACAAATGATATTTCTCTATAGGAGTTTTCTCAGGCCTGCAGGAAATTGTTAGAAAAGAAACTATTTTAGCTCTATATAAAGGAAATGGTGCACAAATGGTCAGAATTTTTCCATATGCAGCAACGCAATTCACTGCATTTGAATTGTATAAAAAGGTAATTATAAACTCCAGAAATCATTATGAAGAACACAGTAATATTTTGGAGTAATACCTATATATATATAAATAAAATTCTATTCTGCAGTACCTAGGTAGTCTTCTAGGAAATCATACACATATTGACAAGTTTTTGGCTGGTTCTGGTGCTGGTGTCACAGCTGTAACTTTAACTTATCCATTGGATACAATACGTGCTCGTTTGGCTTTCCAAGTATCTGGCGAACATATATACACTGGTATTGTACACACCGCATCTAGCATATTCCGTGAGGTAAAATCTGAATTACAAAAATGTTGAATTTAAAAATAATTTTTGAATAAATCTTTAATACTTTTCAGGAAGGAGGACTGAAGGCCTTGTATCGAGGATTTTGGCCAACCATCTTTGGCATGGTACCTTACGCAGGCTTCTCATTTTATACATTTGAAAAGCTTAAATTTCTCTGCATGCGATATGCTCCAGGCTATTTATGCAAGAAGTGCAATAGAAATACTGGTGGTCTAGTGCTAACTTTACCAGCAAAACTGATATGCGGTGCTTTCGCTGGTGCAGTTGCACAGAGTTTCTCATATCCAATGGACGTTACGCGACGACGTATGCAACTAGCTATGATGAATCCAGAGACTCACAAATATGGGTAATTAAAGTTATACCACAATTGAGCGTTAACCCTTTGCGGACGGAGCTGTCTGTAGAGCGAGCGTCGCTCTACTTATGTTAGCTATTGAGAAGGTCTGAGACTCTTTCTACAGGCTGCATTTTGGCTCTAAGTGTTTATTATACTATGGCCCTAGGTGCCTTCTCGCTCAAAACGATAGATACGCACAGGCGGCTATACTATGTCGACACGTGTCCGCAACGGTAGAAAGGCGTCGGCGGCTATTTGGCGACACGCGTCCGCAAAGGGTTAAAATTATTTGAATGTTAATTAATAATATTCTGTTCTTCATTTTAGATCTGGTATGTTCGCCACGATGAGAATAATCTATCATGAAAATGGTATCGTGAAGGGTCTCTATCGTGGTATGAGCATTAATTATTTACGCGCCATTCCAATGGTGTCAGTAAGTTTTACAACTTACGAAGTTATGAAACAATTACTGAACTTAGACACCGGAGTTAAACTTTAACGATAATTAAATTACCTTAATAATTTAATTACCTTATCGGTTATCTTTTGAATTAGAAAATACTTAAACAAAAACAGTAAAACCTAATCGTAGGTAGCAAAAGACACAATTGCAAAAACTCGGGATATCCTGTGGTTTTGTAACACAAAGCTTTATAAATCATTTTGTGTCTATTTAAAATGATTACTTTCTGTTATACAACACTAGACAGTGTTTTACGCAAGCACTAAAGTGAACAAGAAAAAAGCTCTCTAGAACGCCAAACACTGTAAAACTTTTTAAAGAAGGATAGCAGTGATTTCGTGCTGTTTTTATTATTTTATTATTCGTTAATGAACGATAGGAACAAATGAATTTTTGGTAGAGTATTATATTATTAATGAAGGAATGTAATGTGTGTCAACGAACATTGATAGCAATGTAAAAAGACGAATCAGTTTTTCTCAAATTGTTTCACGATTATTGAACGTATCTAGCAAGAGCTAACTATATATTTGTAAAGTACAAAAGAAAGGCACAAAGAAACCTGAAGAAACAATACTTCATTCCAAATAATTATGGAAAATTATGAAATTGTCATTTATCGTAATGTTTCAAGGCCACCACAAAATGCGTGGACAACTTCAAATCCATTTGCAGGATAAATTTTCACATTTCTCATTCCGAAAGAGATTAGAAGGCAAAGAAGAGGCGTGTTAAGACAATAAAAAATGCACACATACGCACAAAAAACAATAAATGCATTCAGAAAATGAAAGCACAAAAACTTAAATAATACAGTCTAATGAATATCTTCCATTTGCTAATTTTCGTAAAAGATTAAGAATATGGCGTGCAGGTGTACGTATAAAACAGAGTCAAACGTCTGGATGTAATTAGTTTCTTTTTTATTGGAGATTGTAAAGTCGACGACGTATTGGTAATGAATCGATAAAAAGATGAAAATGAAACGAAGCGTAGTCGAAAGTACCTAATTATTAAATAAATATTTTTTTACTTAACAATGAGAGTACTTTTATCTCTCCCACACTACATTCGTGTAGTATATATACCATCACCACCACCTCCTCCTCCTCCTAGTCCTCTCGCAATCCAACAATTCCTTTCCCAATGCCCTCAACACGCCAAGTAATGAGGATCATAGTGCAAACAACGAGGAAAGACAAAAATCTCACACCGCATCTTGATACAAGATTTTTCGAATGAAATACGAAGCCAACGAAGCATTTTTCTTGTTGTTCTTCTTACCGCCCCTGATTTTCTTTAGTTCTTTGCCGCCTTGGACGTACGTTCGACTCTTTTGGCGAAATATCTTTTTTTGTACTTTTATACTTTTATTATCTCATCAATTATCGTTAATTACTCTTATCATTCATCGTCGTCGTTATCGATTAACATATAAATTAAGAATAAACATGAAAAATGAAAAGTAAAAATTATGAAGGATGATGTCAAGAAAGTTCCACTTTTTTCTTTGTTTTTGCTTCAGAATACAATAGAGCTTACGCTTGGCCATTTCTGTTTTGTCTCTTCGCTCTCGCTAAAGTCTCCACATTTCTTTCCGATCTTCTTAGTTCCTCTTAACAAAACGCTTACTTTCACTTTCGCTCTTATTTTGTGTTATTCATGACTTTATCATTTCTCGTCACGTTCCTCGTGCGTGTTTCTGTATGTGTCCCTTGTATACCTAAGTGTAGGCATTTCATAATACTAAGACGTATCATAAATATTTTTTTTCAGTGACCGTGACTCACATCACTTTGAATTTGAATTTTTTTTAAATGACAAATCACTTTTAGTTAAAAAAAGAAATCCAAGCCTAAATGCAATGTTACGCGAAAGGCCCACACATACCTCGCCACAAGAAGTTACAAAGGGCGACAAAAGAATGGCGAGATTTTTTTTCAAAATATTTTGTCAATAATACGTGTGCACGTATATATACATATACAAATGCATACATAAACACATGTCACTGTCTCTCCAAAATTACTTGAGCAACAAATACATTTTATTCGTTACAGCGTTTGCGCGAGAGCACGCGCACTGAGCTCTTGCAGCTTCGTGGATCAGACAAAATTGACCAAGAATATTTTCGAAAAGTGTGGCAAGAAAATAGTGAAAACTCAAGCAAAGAGAAAAAACGCATCTGCCCTCGAATAATATCATAGACACTATGTGTACGCACGTACGTGTTATGTGTTATGGCCGCATGTATATAATATAGTATATAATAATAATATAAAATTTACGTCTGCGCGCGGATACGCATTCTCTACCGTCGTCTCTGACGCTGTTCCTTACATTTTACCTTCTCTTTTCCGTCATCATAATACTCAAAATCTATTTCTTATCTCGCAGCAACATCCTCAACAACGAAGCCCCCCTGACTCTTGCATAGATCTGCTGCACACGTTGCACGAGAATGCGAATCTTTCGCAAGAATTGCAAACACCCTTACGCAATAGTCGGAAGCTTTGCTACTGAAAATATTGTCTATGGGCGCGGCCTCGTATCGCCAAGAGTATACAATACGATAAATAAGAGCGATTACAAAAAGTTGGCTATTACAATTCTTCTTTACTATTCTGCTGGTGATACTGATATCTGATTCGTGACTAATCTGTGGTACAATAAAAATTTACTCGTTACGCGTTGCCATGTAATTGATAATCGAAAAGACAGACGGAAAAAAAAGTAAACGACCAAAGAGAATATTTCAAGAAAAGTAACATCATGTAAAAGCTTCTCTCTACCTCTATCGTCTTAACTAGGGCGAGTGATCATCTTACGTACCGTGTGGCTTTTGGTTCGCCATACTGTTTCTTTTTTTTTTTTTTAATAACAGGTACACTGCACGCAGACAGTTTACTATACAATTCGAGAGACAGACAGACGGCATATAATGTACAATACTTTCTGGGCCAGAAATGGAGATTAATCGAAGAAGATTTACACTGTATCACGTCCTGCTCTTCTTGACTCTATTTTCTTACTTTAATTAGTTACAAGTTTTTGCACCGCATTGATAAACGGCGTGCGATTTGTTGTTCTTTCTGTATGTACCGTACACGCGCGTTAAGCGTATGTTGTATAAGCACAATGGCGAATTGTGAGACATAGCGCGAGTTCACTTCGCTAATACCGAAACAAAGTAAAAGAAAAAGCCAACCACTTTAAAAGTATTATCATCCACTACAATAATTCAATAATGCATATATTCGATTCGCATGCTTATTTCACTATGAAATACGTTTCTGTATGTGTGTTATTTTTTTTTCTTGTTTATCCCCAACATCTCCCTCGTAATAAGCGTTTCCGGAGTTTCCATTACTTATTTAAAATTCTCATATTCCACGGGATACACACTTCCCGTATGCCTCTTGCGATTCTTCGTCCTCTTGCTACATCGTACATACATACACTTATTATTTGCTTCGTTTTCTTCAACTTTTTACCTTTTTTTTCCTTGCATTTTCTTCAAGTTTTCTCTTAATAATACCAAGAAGCGTTGCCTTATCTCTATTCTTTTATAATTAGTAAAAAGGTCATCGTTATTCGTCGCGAAACAACTATTACTCTCAATATTCAATATATATATATACACACACACACATATATTTGTTTTTCTCTCAATCCTCTTCCTCTTGTTTATTTCATTATTTCTGTATCACTAATTTGTTTCCTGTTCTCCACGCAATCCGTATCTTGTATATCAATATGCATAGCTTCGACTTGCCGCAAAAGTTATACGCAAAATTTCGCAATTGCTTGTAAATTCACTGTCGTATGTATCGCGTGTTTTATTATGTGTATACAGGTGCAAGAATTACTAATAAAGAGGGGCTTGATGCAAAAGTGTCTAGCAGCAGAGCGAGATAGATCCCGCTACTAAATGCAGCCACGAGAAAAAGTCCAAACGTGAATGAGAGATGGTGAAGGTGGAGGAAGAGGAAGAGGAGTTACGCCATTATATTTATAAAAGACTGTGGATGGATAGCATACATACAAGGACTGTACGAAAAGTCTACTAAACAGCGTGTCACCGTTTTGTGTGTATATATATATTCAAAAATGATGTAGTGAAAACGTCACATTTGAAAATTACACGTGGTTTCAAAGTGTCCTTGAACAGGATACAATAATGAATTTGCGAATGATTTCTTTTTTGTATCATCGTAAATGCCTCGAAAAAGCGTATCCAGATATAATAACCCGGGGAGGGGGAGGCTTCACCGTTGCATCAAGCCATTAAATTCACTTGCTAATATTATTAATTGTTTCTTTTTAAGGTTCGCACGCACGCACGTTCCTTCTTTTCATTTTTATTTTTTTCCTGCACATTTCCTGTATCGGACAGTGCGCAGGTATTTGATGCTGACCGTTATCACGCGACTCACCTTCAAATACACGACTATTATGTAATATATAAATGGTGAACTCGCATTGGAAAAAGTAGAGTAAAAAGTAAACAAAAATTGAAAAAAAAAAGGGCAATGAATACGAAGCCTCGGGCGGATATTTCGTTCCGTACGAGGATCAAAAACGACACATGGGTTAATCTAGATTAATAGTTTTATATATATAGAGAGAGATGTACTCGGTGATTTTTTCTCTCAATTAAGAATTCTCACTGTTCCCGTCTACGCATTCCTTTTTCTTTTTTTCGTTAAGCAAAGCTCCACACGAGACTCCGTAGCCTATTGCGAGTCAAAGTGTTATCATAACCTCCAATTCCTTCCATTTCAGTATTTCTTCTTCGTGTAACCTCCTCTTTTACAATAAAGATTGCAGTCAAATGTGTGTTGTATTCTTTTTTTTCTCTCAATAAGAAAAATACAAGCGATACATGTATGGAAATTTGTAAAACTGAATGCGTCTTCGGGTGGTATTCGATTTTTAGGTACGTGTGTCGGTTTACATTATAATTCATTTAATTCGTGGGTACAAGTGTTGTCCGTGTCCGGTTCACCCGTCCATATCAACCCCTTTTCTTACCGATCTTATCAGCCCTGCCTTTTCGGTCTGGCTATTCCTACATTTTTCCACGATTCATTTTATACTCGAGTCTTACATTCCCCGTGTTCTCTGCATTTCTCTGTAAGTATAGAGTGTGAATAGTATGTGGTGTGTACGCGCGTTTATAATTTTTTTTTCATTATCCTCTGTCTTTCTCACTCCCTCCCTCTCTCTATCTGTATTCTTAGGATGTATGTTAAAAGCGCCAAGATGGCGCCATTTTATGCTTGTGGGGAGGGGGATGGCTCGCGACGAGACACCACCATCAAATGGGCCATGATATAATACTTGAGACTATATATGGCGTGTAAGGGTAGCTTCCGATCCCTCGCACCTCATAACCAATCGTTCTATAATAGATTATGTTAACGTGGCATCACTATAAAGCCATCATCATCGTTCCATTCCCTACCTTAACAACTACCTCCCATTTTTTTCTGTGCTGGTCAACCTTTTACAGGAAGTAGTCTGGCGTCCGTCTAGTGACATGTGGCTCGCCACGTCTTGGTGCTGGGTCGAACTGAAGGCTAAAATAGAAAATGACAGTGCTACTAATTCCGCCAGATGTTTAGGTTATAAGATGGAATTAAACGTGATACATGAGAAACTATAAATCAATGTTTCGAAAGTAAAAAAAGATTCAATTAAACTGCACTTACAATGAGTACTTCAATGCATCGTCCAGTTCCATGATAGCAGCTTGATTACCACAACGATAGCAGTAATTGGGTGCAGAGAATATGGTTACCACATTCCGATCGTGACACCTACAAAAGACATGGAATAGTTACAATATTAATTTTCGATGAAACTTTTGATTATTGAGGGTAATTAATGTTTTAAAGAATTCATTACCAGTTGTAACCCTCCATGACAAGCTGATGAGCTCTAGAAACGAGAGTGAGGCCGTTGGAGTGATTAAAGGTCTCGGAGATATCCTGACCAAAGGTGTAGCCTGCACCACGTGGCGAAATACCCCATCCTCCTCTGTCATCAGGATCCGACCACAAGAGATCACACATAGGTCCCTGAAACAAATATTATTGATTGATTTAATCGGTTGTCATGTCGAAGAAGCCAAAAGGCCATTATCAATATGTACAGTTCAATGAATATGGAACTACAAATATTTACTCATTTAATATTGACAAGTAGTTAAGGCTGCTGTCTAGTTAGATCTATGTGTGCACACGTATACGAAATGATGACGTCAGAAGCGAGAAAACGTATTTCCCATTTTTCTCGCTTATTTCTACATGAACCACCAAAATCTTTGATGAGCCGGCTTCGTTATACGATACGGCTAGCGGCTCTTCTCGATTTAATTGTGATAAGTGTCCTAATTTACAGAAAAATGTGTTTAAGTGAACGGTCATAATGGCGGCGCCCATGAAGTTTTGACAGGTCTGAAATGTATGATTTTTTTGTGTTCAATTTTCTCGAAATTGAAACATCGTTTGCACCTAAATCGAGAAGAGCCGCCAGCCGCGTCGTATAACAAAGCCGGCTCATCAAAGATTTTGGTGATTCATGTAGAAATAAGCGAGAAAAATGGAAAATACGTTTTCTCGCTTCTGACGTCATCATTTCGTATACGTGTGCACACATAGATCTAGCTAGACAGCAGCCTTAACAGTAAAATTTATATAACAATTTTTTATAATTGTATATGCTGTACATACTTCATGTGGCACCTCCTGAAGACGGTCTAGGGCGCGAATGTGGTCCAGGGTGTCGATCGAGGGCGAGAGCCCACCATGGAGGCAGAAAATTTGACCATCGACCAGCGCGGTCAAAGGTAGGTAATCGAAGAGGTCCGTAAAGAATTTCCAAACATTGGCATTGCCATACTTGCGTAGACACTCATCATAGAAGCCATAGACTTGTGTGATCTGTCTGGACTCATGATTACCTCGAAGGATTGTTATTCTCTCGCGATATCGAACCTAACAAATATTTATTTAAGTTAACGGAATTTCATGTAATCATAACAAATATTTATTTAAGTTAATGGAATTTCATGTAATCCTAAATATTAAAGAAATAATAGTGTTCTAGCACAAAGTGAAAATATGTAGAGTACCTTAAGTGCTACGAGCAGAGTCACAGTCTCCACTGAGTAGTAACCACGGTCGACATAATCGCCCATGAACAGGTAGTTTGTGTCTGGAGATTTTCCGCCTATTCGGAATAATTCCATTAGATCGTGGAACTGTCCATGAACATCTCCACAGACTGTTACTGGACATTTCACTTCCTGTACATTTGACTCCTTGGCTAGAATTTCTTTTGCCTGAAATATATCATTTCTTCATATTAGTTAATGATTTGATGAACAAACATTTGGAAAATGAATAATGATTTATCAATAATGATATTTATTTATGAATAATTATATTATGATTTATCAGAATCTACTTTAATATTGTTTTTGACTTGCAACATGCAGTTGCAACAACTTAATTAATATTGCTACATAATAAAACCGTCAAGGTTCTATTAAAATTCAACGAGACACTAGATAATAATATTAAAATTAAGAATTATTGAATTCCAAATCTAGAGATCACAAAGTCAATTTCTGTCGAACGTAACTCCATGTCTCTAATATTGATAATTCAATGACTGAAATCAACAGGATGATAATTAATTGATCAATCGTTTCCTTGTGAATATTAGTCATAAGTAATCAAGAAATAGTTGCAAATGACAGTCCAGTTTTACGTCATAAAATATGAATCGACATTCTGGGAATCACAAGAGTTCTCTATGTTTTGTCAGGCAAACAGTTTCCCATGAATAAATAATCATACGTCTCTATAAGTTAGAAAAAACTCAAAACCTATAAAATCCGATATACCCATTGCAAGATTTTTTAACCGCTATTAAATGTATAGTAATTCAAAAAACATAGAGCCTGTAATAAAATGGCACAAAACATTTCTTGATAACATTTCGTATACTATATACTCAACAACCAGTGGTCATCAGAAAATATACAGAGGCAGAGAGAGCCATTTCCATACCTGCAGAGCATAGAAATACCCAAAAAGCACAAAACAGATTAAAATCTCAGAAATAGGAAAAAATAGAAAAGCAAGAGTGGATTAAATTTCAGTTATAAGAAAATTCAATTATCAAATATTCTCTGACACATCACGCGGCAGTTGAATAAGAAGAAAGTACACGTAGGAGCGGCGTATAATATTGAGGAAAATGATGATAATAGTATGTCGGGATGATGCATATAACAACCAGTAATTAACGTGATAAAGAAGCGACACAGCAACGATTCAATGTATTAGACGCGTACCTTATCGCAGAGAGTTTTCACTTGGCTTTCTGTCAGTTGTTTGCAGTCGTTCAACTGTTCTATCCACTGGTCGAGCTCTTTGAGTGATGCCTTTTCCTCCATGGTATGAATCTAAGCAACGTTAGAGTATATCGTACCTGATGCACTTAGCACATGTAATACCACTCTACGAGCCTATCAATAAACTAAATCATTCGCTTTTGCTCCAGCAGCCTCTCAACACAAATATCGCGATCGAGCGCACACTCACAAAATGGCCGAACGCGAGTACCTTGGCTGACGTCAGGCTCGATTCCTGTGCTCGGCCACTATATCCTCATCAAAAGCCAATCAACGTGATGCTTACAGAGGAATAAACCAATACTATTGAGGTCTTACTAGTGTTCTGGCAACGAGGAAGGTACTACGTAAATCTTATTAAGTACTGATAACAATTAAATTTTCTGCGATAAGTCCATTAATTTGGGATTTATAATCTACCACAGAAAAAAGATTATGTTCTATTTCCCATGTTTGTACAAATAACTCAATATGTATGATAGAATTGGGTGTGTCTTTTAGTCGCTAAGTGGACTAGTCGTGTTCCTGCTTCTTTTTGAATTTTCACGCAATGCCATACATTTGGGAAGTTGCTGGATAATACAATATGTGTCATGATGTTTATGCCGCGTAATCTTTATAAATGGAACGGATCTACATGTTCCGAAAAGTTTGAAGTGCCTATTGAGTATTCCATTAAACCATGAGAATATTATTGACTGTGAAAAAGAATATATCAAAATAGATATGCAGTATACCTGAGACATTACCGTACAAGTCCGTGCGTGTAAATTGAGACCTGGTGCATCTTTCATTGCAACTTTTATCTTAGCCATAGTAAGTGCACTAGGTATAATCCAATATCACATTCCTAATTTATTCGGTACCCACATTCATAATACTAATATATTTTTTAATACAGAAAACAGATAACATTTGCCGCGGAAACTGATGGATATTTCTCACGGTTCACATCCAATATTTCACAATAAAAAGAAATTGTCAAATTCGTTAGTATAACCTTGGACGCGTCCAACTTTTATAGACGTTCATTTTTATCTAAAGTGACAGTCGAATGTATCATCGTTGCCCATGGAATGCTAATACACGTTATTATGTAATAAAAAAATATTCTTTATTATAGAATTACCAACCAGGGGGACTGGGAAGTACTTTCTAGCCTCAAAATGGAATATCGTAATTTATAAGAATGTAATAATAAATTCTTACGCAAATGCAGTGCACGCAGATTTTTGCAAGCTGCACTGTTACTTGCATGATACTTTTATGCGGAATAATTAACAAACGAAGGTATGAGTTGCATGCAATTTTTTGACGTGAAAGATTCTCGTGCCAAAATTTTGCATGAGCCTTCCCACACAGCACAAACATCCTAAGGATGCCTCTCGGACGTCCTATGTTCGTCCGACGGATGTTTTGTGCTATGTGGGTTTATTTCACAATTATATCTTATGAAAGTGCCGTTTCAGTAATTATGGAACTTACACAAATTTGCGTGGACTCCAGTTCGATAAGGATAATGCAATTAATTCCGTGTAATTCACGATTTTCGTGATTGGAAATTCAAAATGGCCGTTTGCTCTCCCCAGTCACCTTATGCCCGTTTTCTTCGACACGGTTCAAGCTTTAAACTTGGTTTATCTTCAAAATGCAAGTATCTGATTGGCTAATCACATGGTTAAACTAAGTTTAAAGTTGAACTGCGTCGAAGAAAACGGGCGTTAAAGGAATTGGCAGAATATTTTGAATTAGACTGATTGTTCTACGGTGATTCTGAAGGGGATCTATTTTTTTTTTATTAGACAATAACGAAAAGATTGATAACCATTAGAATTCGCCTAAATGAATGCGTGAAAAAAAAGTAAAGTTTTAGAAAATTATCTAAAAATTGGCACTTTTTCTTTATTTAATTTATGGGAAATCGCTGAAAGCGACTTTAAGAGGACATATTGTATTATAAGAAACAAACAATTCACGTTTCTGTCCTCCAGAAAGTCTAATTATTTGTTAACTAAAATTGAACAAGTTACGTCTACAAAGATAAAGAAAATTGGTATAAATAAATAATTTCAAATATAAAATATGTATTATCAAAAAATGGAGCAAGCTAACGGACCGAGGAGCTACTAGTAAAGAGGGCTCACTAGCCGTCAGGCAGAGTCCCCTAAGGTTGGTCCTAACTTTGTTAGTATCTCCTCGGTAGCTTAGCTAAGCTCAGGATTACACTTGAACGGTGAAACGAGGCCTTATTATTATATTGAGTTTCCACTATGCATGCGCAAGAAAAATTCGACATGAGGGGCAAATCCCAGGATCTGCTAACACCCGTTTCCTCCGACGTGGTTTAAACCTGGTTCAATTTTTTTTATATAGTTTTGAGATAGGGTAACCAGAGTTTAAACTCCGATCAGTATCGGAGGAAACGGGCATAAGACTTACATGTACCGAAGGCAAATGAGACATTTCAAAACGACACTGCGAATAATGCTTGCTTGTGGCAGACCTCTAAAAAGTTTACAATAGATGGCGCTGAATAAATGCAAATTTGACACCTGTGTGTGTACTGATAAATAATTTGAAGTGAAATTTAAAAAAGTAATCATTATTAAGTAATAATTATACGTATTATTCCGTTCGGTATTTTTCAATCTTTACGAGTTATCATATATCCTTTGTCGCTTATGTTGCAGCATATTCACGTGTTCAGTATTTTAAGGTAAGGTTACCTCCATGTGACCCATAAAATTTTGTAAGTAAAGCACATTGTCGCATAACACATTTGTAGTAATTTCAATTATTTTTAAGGTTATTTAATACCATTGAGCAACAGATGCTTTTGAAAGATCAATCATGAAGAAACAGAAACATGGACCTAAACAAAAGAAGCCCATTCAAAAGACACGAAAAGAATTGCGTAAAGAGAAACGGCAACAGAAAAAGATCAGCAGGGCAAAGTATCACCAAAAACAAATTAAAATACCTGGACAGTTTGTATTGAATCCTAATAAAAAGACTGATGTAAAAACTCAAAATGAGAAAAACGAAAAAATTAAGCAAGACCAACAGAAAGTAAAATGCGAGCAAGATAAAAGAAGAAAACAGGAAAAGCTTCAAAAGGAAATGCAAGTTCAGCGAAAGTCTCAATTAAAAAAAGCAAATGTTGAAGAGGATAAAATTATCAAACAATTAGAAAAACAACTCAAATTAAATAAAAGAAAAAGTAAAACAATTCCAAAGTCTTTCGCTTCTGATGGATTGGATTGTATCCTTTTTAATGTTTTAATTATTTTGCATTGAACAATACAAAAGTTGTCCTGTATTGTTTACAACTTACTTGTTTTAATTACTTTAGAGAAAACGATTATTTTTTAATAAGTTGAATTCCTTAGCTGGGACTTAGATCTTTTGGAATTCTGTGATGATGAAAATAGAAAACTTGCAGTGGAAACAGAAAAACAGCTGACAGGTATAGAATCTGGATCAGAATTTGAAGAAGACTTTGCAGTAGCTACAGGCTCCTACAATACTGAGAATCCGGAGAATGTATCAGAGTTTGAAAGTAGTAATTTCAAAGATGAGGAAACTGATATAGAAAACGCTTCAGACAATGATATGGTATCAGATTCAGCAATGCTAAGTTCTGATGACAACAATGAGATGGACAGGTATACTAATTTAACAGAATATCTTATAAAAATGAAAGTTATAACATACAAATTACAAATTCCATTTTAAATTTCAGCGATCAAGAAGATTCCGATGAGGGAAGCGAAAATGTGGATGAAGATTCTGATTCTATAATGAAAAACAATAAAAACAAGCATAGTTTTTCGTCTAACGATCGCGGTAAAAGCGAGGAGAACCATAAGAAATTAAAAAGAACTCATGATGCTACAAAGTTCGAAAGCAATGCAGTAACTTCTTCAAAGTCTGAAGATTCGAAAGCTAACGCAAATGAAAATCGCGATGAAATTTGGGAAGATATATATGGTCGAACAAGAGATAAAGATGGTAATGTTATTTCTAACAATGAAACCAAATACATACCACCTGCAGTAAGGTTGAAACAAGAAAATGCCGACAACGACAAAAACATAAAGCTGATGAGACTTAGAAAACAATTGAAAGGTCTGCTCAATCGATTGGCAGAACACAATATGCACGCAATTGCTTCACAAGTATGTCTAATAAGTAAAATAGTTCTCTAAAAACTTTAATTATACAGTATTTACATATTACATTCTATGCGTATGACAATTCATTTTACTCAATTTTCAGGTCGATGAATTATACATGTCAAACAGTCGAAATGATATGAATGAGATGTTATCAAAACTTATGATGGAGTCTATTGTTGCTCCTGTTTTGACACCAGACAGACTCATTGCTGAGCATATGATGCTTATTGCGATACTTCATGCTAACGTTGGCACCGAGGTTGGTGCACACTTCTTGCTTACAATCGTTAAAGAATTTGACAAAATGTTGAAGGTACCGCAAGAAGTGGAAAATAAGCAAATAGATAACGTGGTCTTGATGATAGCACATTTATATAATTTTAAGGTAAATTCTCATTCTGCGAGTAGTAAACACTGCTAAATTTATGAAATAAAGACAATCAATGATTGTATAAGGTGGTAATTAACATTTTTGTTTATATGCTTTCCTTAGGTCTATGAATCGCAACTTCTTTATCAAATCTTAGAAAAGATCTCACAGAATTTTACAGAAAAGGAAGTTGAGTTAATTCTGCTTATATTAAAAACTGTAGGATTTGCTTTACGAAAGGACAATCCTATTGCTCTAAAAGAATTGATTTTAAAATTACAACAGAAAGCTTCTTCTGCTACTTCGGACAAGTAAGTAATGTCTTATAGACACTATAGTCTTGTAACTTTTGGCGATGCTCATCGTCAATATCATTTAAGTTATAAATTTGAATATAGTTTGAAGTTATTTATTCCTATAGTATCTACGTACATATAGAGAAATACACCAATACTTATTCATATTTTCAGCTCGAGAATAAAATTTATGTTGGACGTATTGCTGGCAATAAAAAATAACAACGTATCGAAAATTCCTCAATACGATCCATCTCATATAGAACACTTAAAGAAACTTATGAAAACCTTCGTTCGCAAAGGAAACAGCGTCACGCAGTTTAAAATTGCGTTAAATGATCTGCTCGAAGGTAACATAAAAATAACAAATCATTATGTAATCTTAGGTATATATTATTATACAATTTTTTATTGACATGAAAATAATGACTACATTGCAGTAAACGAAAGAGGCAAGTGGTGGATAATTGGTTCTGCATGGATGGGCAATTCTGAGGTTACGAAACAAATAAAAAATAACGCTAATTCGCAACCGATGTTCAGCCAAAAGATACTGGAGTTGGCCCGTAAACAACGCATGAATACCGACATAAGAAGAAATATATTTTGTGTTTTAATGACGGCTGAGGACTACCTTGACGCTTTTGAGAAACTCCACCATCTTGGACTGAAGGATCAGCAAGAAAGAGAAATTATCTACGTGATAATGGACTGTTGTCTACAAGAGAAAAAATTCAATCCGTATTATGCAGTGTTGGCACAAAAATTTTGTGACTGTGATAGAAAATATCAGGTAGATCAATTTTGTTTTGGCTTTAAAATTTAACGAATCATCTTTACAATTCCGTCGGATTTTGCTATTTGCAGATGACGATTCAGTACACGTTGTGGGACAAATTGAAGACATTGAAAAGTTATACAGGGAACCAATTGACGAATCTCGCACGATTTTTGACGCATCTGTTTATTGAGAGAGGTCTTCCAATTTCTGTTCTTAAGGTAATAAAATGTTTAATGAAATAATTCCACTCCATAACTCGTCTACGAGTAAAATATGTTTTCGAGGGGCCGTGTTTCTATACCTTTTTATTGAAGAAAGAGTCCTCCAGACCTGATATTTTAATTGTAGATTAACTGCAGTTTATGTTACTATTGCTAAAAGCATTTTTTTTTTTCTTTAAGGTCGTACAATTTGGTGAATTGGATAAACATACACTAAGACTTTTGAGACAGATCGTGCTCGGAATTTTGCTTCACAAGAATGCTGAAGCTTGCGAGAAAGTCTTCGAGAGAATAGCACTATCACCACAATTACAAACGTTCCGGGAAGGTTTGAGGCTGTTCATATCTCATTTTCTTGTTAAAAATATTAAACGCGATAATATACCCGAAGAAGACGTAAGAAAGCTTCAAAAGAGAGCTGAACTCGTTGATAAGATATTGACAACAAAAGGATCAAAATTGATATTTTGATATTTTAAAGGCTTCTTCTAATCTCAATGTTTTTTTTAATCAAATACAGTGAGTTAATTTATTGTGATCATATGCTTATAAATTACATACAGACTATAATATGTATGCGCAACGTACATGTATATATGAGTATTCTATGACATCAGTGATTACAACATGCAGGTTATGATTTTAAAAATTATCATTAACTCAGCAATGTCACTATTATATATAATTCATTATTATTCGATTCGAAGAAATTTATTTTGGAATACGAGAGATTTACGAAATACGAAAAAAACAAGAATAAATGTTCTTATTTCCCTTTGTAATTAAGAGGACTAACGTAACGTAACGTAACGTAACATTTCGTAACATTTCTTAAATTTTGTTTTCCCTAACGCAGTCGATCAATTTCTCTCATAATAGTTTGTTCTAACGTCAGTTATTACTGTTATTGCCAGACTGTTTCATCATTAATGTGAGAATTACGGAGAGTAGATGAGTTTAGCCGAAATTTTGTATGCAAGTCTTGTAGGAAGTTTCATATTTCACATCCAAACCACCACTGCATCCATAACCGCCAAGCCGATGAATGCGGGCAAAATCATCACAATTCACAACTCCATCTCCGTTACAGTCCTGAAAAAGATAATGATCATGCAAATTATTGAAAATCTATTTATATAAAAGTTTAATATTTATTGTTGTTGATCAGCTAAAAGAATGTCGTCATACCTGTCCAAATTTGTTCATGTATCCTTGCACGGCACGAGATGCGCAATAGGGATCACTCACACATCTTGGATAGGCTGTAAATATGTATAAATTGTATTAATTCACTTTTTTTAGCTATTCTATTATAACATAGCTACTGAATTAGCAAAATAAATGCTTCGTTTATTGTAAGTTTCTTTACACACCTCCTTCAGCGGTGTTAGGTTCATTATTGAGAGTAGGCTTTCCGCCATCTGCCCAGTAGCCCCAAGTTATGCGAAAAGGCCCACATACTTCACCGACGCAACCGGATGTGACATTGCAACCGGATGCAGCTTCGCAAATGCATCCAAGGCAGGTCTGGGATAGTAGTTCACCCTGAGTTGCCTGCTGGGCTGTAATAAAGAATATTTTCTTCATAAAGTTAAATTCCTATGGGCGGGCGCATATGCCATGAATATCATCTGCATTAATGATTCTGGACAAGCATTGTGCATAAATAGATACAAGTAAATAATCCAATCACCTCGGGATGCTCGTGCAGTTCTTTATTTTTATTGCTTATTTTGTGTGTTTTTTGGTTTTCACGATAAGTGCCGTCATTTTGTCTTTTTTATTAACAAAAAATAAGAAGACATCCTACAGAAAAATTCAGTTCGTTCCGGTTTTTCTAGATCTTGTCAAGCTTGTTAGTCAGAAAAATAATGTCGACTGTTTGATATTCATTTTGATATAAACGCGTATATTTTTTTACTCCGTAGCAAAATTTACGAAGAAATTAATTAACTGGATTTTAATGTTTCAACAAAATAAACTTCTTTCATTGCTGTACTATTCATGTTTATAGGTCTTTTTGGAATCGGCCGTTAAGCAAATTGGATACTATTTCCAGAATCGTTAGTCATTCCTTTGTGTGTTAAATAGAATCAAATTATTCATGAATTTCAACGACACCAGTTATTCGTTGTATTCGGTATCTAAAAAATAAAAAATTTCGTGCAACGTCCTGTTTTCCCAATCAAAGCATTCCAATGTTTATAACCTTGTGTG
Source organism: Pachycephus smyrnensis (assembly GCA_030142225.1). Taxonomy (NCBI): domain Eukaryota; kingdom Metazoa; phylum Arthropoda; class Insecta; order Hymenoptera; family Cephidae; genus Pachycephus; species Pachycephus smyrnensis. Next base: position 140,111 of record JARQST010000580.1, read on the forward strand.
CAAAAGGCGTCCATACTTTACATGGTACTTTACGCATAATTTCACCATATACAATGTTTCATTATAACTGAAAATTAAAACTTATAAATTTCTTTGCCACATTTCTCCTTAAGCACGCCAATTTTTTTTTGTATTCATTCCTCTTGACTTTCACTGTAAAGTTAATAGAATCCTATGCGACACAAATTGAAAATGGCATCTATACCCCGCACAGCATAAATATCCTGCTGTGAATGTCCCATGTACACTTTGTATTGTACAGGTAGTCTATAACGTCTTTAAAACGTAAATAGCATTAAAATATTATTTGTAGATATTGTCTAGATACAAAACGTTTTTACTACGTCAATTTTCTCTTCTATGTCGATGCATTTAGTGACCACAGATTTAACTACTATGTAGGAAACAGCTTATCGGTTCATACACCCCTAAAGTTGTAAAATTACGCCAATCGGTTATACTTGCAACTAGGTGGCTACTTAGCGATTACATCTATTTAATGCACTCATTGTTGTATTAACCGTCTGATGGGCGCGCGTATCTGGTAAAATACACGAGTTAAGTTTTTTTCTATACTCATTCAAATATACAGTCTCACTGGATGAATGTAAACGATACAAAACATTTAGTCGTTTTAAAAGAGGCAAATTCTATTCAATGTATCGTTCGTTAGGCAGACTGTGCAAAATTTTTAAGTAATTGTAATCAGCTATAATCAGCTTATACACTTATGTATTTATATTTGAGTTTATACATTGATTCGCTTCATCTAATTGTTCGTTGCAACAGGACACTTATGTGTATGTAAAATAAATGTTGGCAACCTCTGATAAAGATATTAATACGAGTGAGAAACCCGCTTCCCTTGAACTTGCCTTAGGACGTTAGAACACCCGGAGACCAAGAGTTCGAAAATAGCTACGGGCATCATCTGGAAAACCGGATCCTGTACCTACCGTCAATCGTAAAACGCGAATATTCATGTAGTGCATTAATAGGGTCTGGTTTAAGAGTCCTAGGAAATTTTTTATACATTCTCATTTTGAAAGGTGTCGAAAAACAGCTTCACCAATAATTTTATCCTTTTACTGTAATGCTTACATGCATTTAACTTAAATTGTTAATGGCGGATCATTAGGCTTGTCAGCGGATGCTGTTTTTTATGTATACATACGTATCCAATTGTTTTTAACAGTAACTCAGTCTTTGTCGGGTGTGGAAAGGATATATGTATGTCTGGCGTATGCGAATGTGCAAGCATTTGTATATATTCATACTTTGAATTTATTCAATTGAAATTTGCAGTCTGTAATCGGGAAATTAATGCATTGGTATTTTTTTCGTAATGATTTGTACAATAGTGTACATACAGTGCTATATCGATTGTGATACATATATTTTAATATTTACATCATTTTTAATTTCGGGTTCTCGAAAAGCTGATATATATAGCTGATATATATATTTTGCCTAATATATCTTTGATTTTTTTTCTTTATCTGTTTCTTTGAAAATATCTATACATTTTTGTCTATAAAAAGATTGATATTTTTTTGGAGGAAGATCGATTCTCTGAAAAATATTCATATCGGCAGCAAGCTCTGTATATATATTTTTTTAACAAAACCGGAGATAACCGTATCATACAATAGATCTTTTACCTTCGAATTCCACTAAGGCACATTGCCGAGATCTTGTGATACAAATGCACATAATTTTTACATACATTATATCAACAAAACTTAACCTAATCGCGCACGTATCTCAATACGCACCATGAAACGACCTCGTACGCCTACTTAAAGTTTCCAATTGTCTTTTGATGTCCTTCTTGAGACAAGTTTGCTCATGGGTTTCTAAAGATTCCTTGATTGTATAAGGGAAGACGAGAAGATGGCGAAAATTGTGATTGTTATTATGAACGCAAGTACGCACACAGACACGGGTGCGGCAATTCAATCAACCCTGACATTTCAGTAATTGAAGGTTCCCGGAACTTTTATGAAGCGCGAAGTTCTCATTCGATAAGAAAAAAGAGTTATACGAATTCATCCGTAGACTTAAAGTAGGTTTGTAAACAGTGACAGTCTGATTAACAGTGATTTGATACGAAATGTTCAGATAACAGAATTCACGTGGCGTAATGTAAAACTCATTTTATTTTCGGATTAATCTGAGATTTGTATTGATGATTACTAATTAAGCTGAACGAGCTCAAGCAAGAAATTACATGGCTGGATAAATGACGTGAGGACATCTCTGTCTTTTCTATATGTAAAAAATGAGGAACTTGTATTTTTTATTTTTTACATCGATATCTTGGTCGCGAAAATGACGGAAAAAATTTTTGTAGACTTGGAAGTACTTTCTAATTAATGAGACAGTCTTGAAAATAACCATTTTCAAAATTGTATATAAACGTTTTTAAATATTAGTTTTCTTCTATTTGTCGAGTTACTTCGACAGAAGTTTCAGTATAAAATCATGATCCTGTTCAACTCTATATCCATGTCTTCATTAAACCAGCTAATGAGATAATTTTGTTGGCAATTGTAACATTCAGTATTAAATGAATTATATAATTGTTACAACACAAGAGTGACATCATTGTTATCTATTGCGCAGAAATGGAGTGCACATTGTAATATAGTACGAAATATTACTGTTTACTTTTTACACGTCATAATATTTCAGTAACTATAACATATGGATTTACTTTTCTAATTCGACTATTTTCCACAGAAATGTGTTTGTATCTTTTTGCTACAAATATCAATTGAATATTCAACGAAACCCTCGTACATTACAAACTCGATCCTCAAAATGGATAGTTCAAACATAAAGGATTGCTTACAAAGAAATTGGTTTAAAATATTATGCGTCTTCTCTAACGCACGCCATTTTATTAAAAATGGATTTCATATCTTTAATGGGAAATCCTCGCGACTGAAGTTCCGAGAAATATTTCGGCAATGATGACGTCGTCGTCATCGAACCGGAGAAAGTGTTGTGTGTGACATGCGTATTGAAAATAGCTCAATGTCATCAAGAATTACGTAAGCGCTCCTTTTTATGTTTAACAATCTATGAAAAACGGACAATGAATTTATGATTTTATCATTTTCTCAGTGAAAGCAGAACTTCACTATAATCGGCCCATTTCATTTTGCACACAGATTTATATTTTACGCAGTTCTGTCCCAGGATAATTTTGAAAGACCATTTGAAGTATAAAGTAAAGTTTGATACCAAATTTCTAGATTTTCAATTACATCGCGTCACACAGCATCTATTTAAATTTTGTGCACACAGAGAATAACAAAGAGGTTGAATAACGTCACGGGAAGATTCGCATGAAAACAGATTCTGTAAAAGTTGCAAAAGCCAAGCACTAAGCTAGACCTATTTAGTCTTGTTATTATATTTATAATTTTACTTGTCATACACCAGCATCCATTAACGAGTTGCTAGGAAATATTTCTACGATCAAAATTCTTCTCACAATTTTCTCCTTGACCTATCCAACGAAAAAAAAAACGTTAAAAACAATCCTTAACTTGTCGATTCTTTCTGTTATCGATTATGCATTTCCTGTTAAATAACGAATATAAAATTTGGTAGCATTCTTTTGTGTAAATACTATAATGCGTTAGTTAATCAACTCACTAATATGTTTTTCATAATTGCAGCGTGGAAAATTTTTAATACGAGTGTACTAATTGATAGTTAGATATAATTCACCGAAATCGAATCTATATGATTATCTGGTCGTCAATACTTTGCATTATTAGTCGAAAATAGAACCAAAGTTTGAAATTAGCAAGGAAGACATCCCCGCCATTCAAAACTACCATTAACGTTAATTAGCACGAAATCGCGACTTCCGTGTATAAATGTACGTATGTACATAATAACAGTTCGCCTAGGCGTTCTATTAGAAAACGCTACAAGTTACAGTCTTCAATTTAAAACGCAATTATGTACAGAATATAGTCCACTATTACAGTTTTTTAATATACTTTTGCAAGCTTTTGCAATATACTTAAAATAAATTACACGCATAGTTAATCCTACACTTATCCCCGGAATAAGCTCCTGTCTCAAACACCCCCCGTTTAATGCTTTTTATATGGGCAAAAAATCCTGCGACCATCCCGAGTTAATCTGATAATTGTATATTTAATTTTTAGTTTAAAAAGCTTGTTTGCACGATTCGCCGAGTAGTAGAAAAGTATTTCTAGATTGAAACGACTCTATTTTCCATATAACGGCCACATATGACAATATTAAACTTAGTGGCCTTTCTTATCTATTATGTTGCTGAATTAATTATAATAAAACCAGAAGCATATTCTCAAAACTGCTTATGCAAAGAGAATTATCTTCTTTCTGCGATACTTACTTATAGTTAAAAAGGAATATTCTTGGAACCGTTATAAATATGCATTATATACAGTGATCCTTATGTCACGACGAATTTAGTTGTGACTTCATACTAGTAAGACTACGATAATCATTATCACGACAGTTCGCTAGCCTTTAGTCAGCTGCTATAATGACAGGAGTACCGAAACCGAATAGTAGATGGGGTAATTAGTTCTTCTGGATTCTTCCATTAAAAGGTTATTGGGATGTTACCATTCACCAATAATGAATAGTAAAATTACCATAAATATTCTCAAAGGACTTAATGCTCGAGAAAAAGCTATTTAACCTTCCGTGACTTTTCTGGGGTCTGACAGACCCCATAGTCAGTACTTTACAAAGTTATGCAGTAAGTATACTTTGTACGCACTTGTCGAACTTTTTCATTTTAATTTCCATATTTCAATATCATTGCAATATAAGTAGCGCAAATTATTACAAAATAGCTTTCTATATTATTCTTGAAGGTAGACCTGGGTGTAACACACCCCATGTGAGTTATCACGTAATTTTTCCATAGTGCAGCTCCTAAGAGTTAATAATAATCTTTATACAGAAAAAAGGCTGGAATATATATAATATTTGTTGGAGATCTTCGAAATAATTATGTTGAATACTGCGTTGATTGAATGTATAGGTATGACCTCGGAACTCACAATCAAGAATGTTGACATTTGCGAAGGACAGGCGAGCAGAGTTCAATGCACTTTGTGCGTTTAGCAATCGAAACCAGAAATCGATATTACCATGATAATCATTCATCATTCTCAACGAATGATTTTAAAAGCTCTATTTTCATCTAATAATAAAAAAAGTTGAGATTATACTAAAAATTTTGCAATATTGTTTTAGTAAAAGTAAAGCTCTAAAAGTTTTGGTATAAAAACAATTCATATATGACGTAAAAGAACTACAAACAAAATGTCTACTCTGGGATGATTTTGTGGCTCGCGAGTGTTGTGGAGTAAAGTACTACAAAATAACACTAAAATCAGCATAGAAACTATAACGATAAACCAATTGGGTCGAAACTTAGTACGTAGAGTTTTTAATGTTTTATTTGGACCAAATCGAAAAAGTTACGTACAAAAGAGTTACGTACAAAAATGCTACTTTCATTTTGCAGTATAATTTCTCGTTAATTAACAAACTTAAAACAGATTCATCTTCTCAGTAGTAAATCACATTTATAAGCGTAGTTATAAAGCCTTTGAATTTGATAACGTCTTCGGTAATTAACCATTACAACATACGTTTATCTTATTTCAATTGTTCTATTCGATGAATTATCGTCAAACAATGTTTCTTTATTTTGCTTCGTTTCCACTACAACTTCATAATATACTTCACAACTGCTACGCAGGTGAAAATAATTTTTTATTTTTCAAGCAGATAATTTTTAGCGATCGATTATCAGTCTATCAAAAGTTTGTTTAAGTTACAGCAAATTTTGATCAGAACATTTTCCACTAAAACAGTCGTGATTAAACACTCGGAGAAAAGTAGGAGAGGTGACACTTTACTCGCTTCATTCTGTATAACGTTGAATTCTTTTTACAGAAAACTTTAGGAAAGTTTCCGCGTTCTTATGTACCGGTACGTCACCATCGTATAGTTATTTTGCCTGTAGTCGTCGTTTACACTGATACGACAATTTTTAGTCACGTCACGTTTTTTGGTGTTCAGCAACCACTGAATTCAATAGCAAACTTCGTCCACAAGACCAGTATATTTTCGGTATCTTTAATTGCGAGATCCTTATAGTTGTCAATAGTCTATACCTGCATAATCATGTGCAAACTTAAGGAGCTTAATTGGCATCATTAATTTACTTTTATAATATTTAATAACTGTCTATTGTTTTTAATCTGTAGTTTCGCTAATAAACTATCTATAATATTTCTCTAGAATGATGTCATTCGCGTGTTAGCTGATAAATCTTTTTATTTTGTATAAGTCTTATCAGTGGTAGACTGCAGTTCTATAAATGCAGTTCTTGTTTCTACGGAAGATTTTGTCTGAATTTGGAATTCAACTTGTTAATATATCAAAATGATAATTAAATTTGTGTATGAAAGTTAGAACGCTTAATTCAAATGACCAAAATCAAAATTAAGAACACGTAAGATCTTTATGCTTCTCTATAATTTTGTGGCTAAGCGACACGTATCCTTATTGAGAAATAAGCATCAAATTTCGTGATTTGTCATTGAGAAGATCGAAAAAATATATATTATACAAATCACTGAAAAATTCCGAGTTCGCTTAAACAAGTGACCATTAGGAATGAAAAGGAGCTCACCGTAAACGCAAGCCAATAGAAGAGAGATGAATGTCCCAACGGTAAATGCCATTGAGTTTGAAATCATCGTCATGACGGCCAACGTTATATCAAACAAAAAGGTTTACCAACAATCCAACTTTCGATCGTGCGATGATCACTACTGCCCACTCTCTAGCGGAACCCTGGCCTTATATACCGATATATGCGTCAATGTCGTGGCGTCATCTATGTGGTGGGGAATCCAAGATCACATTCAGAGAATCGAGAAGCCCTCGCGTCTTGCTGTCACGGAATTTCATCCCGATTAAAAACACCGTTCGCACATGTACGACCATTACATTAAGTTTCTTTAACAAGCATCGATATTTCAGTCGTACGGTTCTTTTCTGAACTTATCTTATTCGCCGACGAGCCTTCTGCCAGAATAATTTGAAAAACGTCCATTAATTCACCACGAATGAATTGTATACAGTACGGTTTATTATAATCATAATAGCTATTAATACAGACTCCATTAGTTACCGTAAAGCAGAACTGGGTGTCATATTGATGTAGAATTAAATTAGATCCTACGTATCCTTTAATAGGATCCTAATCGACTGGATGTACGTACGTATATCTTTATAGAAATATACGTAATTGATATGAACGTATGGCGTTTCGTGACTCTCATGCATTCATCTAATATGCATATCATATTGGGATGAATCGGGAGGAGCATATATGAAAGTCAATAATGCTGTCATCGTTGGCTGAATACATTATATAAGATATAATTATGATTCTTAGTATAAAACCGCTGAGTTCATTTAAATCTTTGGATTTCCCCAGAGAATGACCCAATTAAAGGTCAATGTTTTGACTAACCAGTAAAGATCCCGTGACAAATCTTCAAAAGAATCTTACTCCCTGTTCACATCTATGACTCTTCTGCTATATCATGTCACGACGTTACTATAGTGCATATATAAGATTTGCAGGACTTATACGTACACGGCATAGCAGAAAGAGGTAGCTTCTGATCAAACGCAGATATCCTGATGGGTTGCGTGCGACTATTTAGTTATGTGTTTCTATAATCGATTCACAAATAAAACGTAAGGTCTAGGACAAGAGTTGAGTTTTTATAAAATGAATCCCTTTAAAATTCGCAAAGTGTAAATAGGAAAGTTTAAAGAAATCTACTTATATTAATGCAGAATACAGAAGGGTCTTTTATATCGGAATTCAAAAAGTAGGATGGCTCCTCCAAAACAAATTTTACTAGCTAACGGACCGTAATCATTTGCAGGAGCCATTCGTTAGTTGCTAACATTAAATAGGATTTGTTCTTTGCTGTATATTTATTTCTTTTATATATGTTATATACAGATTTATAATTAGTATATAATAGTATATACCTAGAGTATAATATAATCATTTTCCATTTTGCTACTACCGGTATTCATCTTTGTAAATAATTTTATGAATGATAAATGGTCGAATGGCCATGTAAATTAAAGGGAAATATAAATGCAGTAAAGTATCTAATTACTGCATCCTATTGTTTATTTTTTGCCATAAATATTGTTCGGTAATCTCCATCACGGATTTTCAAGACTCTCATTCCAGATAATAATCTGTAAAATCCCGATTACGCAAGTGAGAGAAAAGGAAGAAGAAAAATTACAATAGTTTATTCGGAAAAATGTTAAATAATTAGGAACGGTTAAGCAAAGAATAATCATGAAATCTTTGTTCCTGGTACTGATTCATTCTTTCATTATTCTGTAGAGCAAAGACCTTGCCTCCTCCTCCAAACGGTCTCTATCGCGTGAGCACAAAGTGTCATTTAAATATTCATTTATTTTTCTTTTTTTTCCTTCTCTTTAGAGCATAAGTCATTTATGAATCATTGAAACTGAACGAAGCGCACTCATTTCCTGGATCAAAATTTATATTTCTTAGAGTACGAATTCACAATCGTGATGCGTGTAATTTGATTCAGTTGAGGAAGAGAGAAGTATATATTTGAATGTAGGGAAGAAGAAAAGGAAAAGACTAAGATACAGAGGGGGTAGGGGAGGGGGAGAAAGAGAGAGACACAACATGTTCCGTGTGCCCAGCAGGATCATAATATTCTTTTTTTCCCGACTACGCTAAAATGACCATATTCCATGCCTGCAACGCGGGTGGAAAGTAGCCAATTCTTAATCAC
>JARQST010000580.1:149116-181483 GCA_030142225.1 Pachycephus smyrnensis
TCGCTTCGCTCGGGCAGCAAACTTCACACTCGGCGAAAAACACGCACTTCCCTCCCTTGTAGCATAATGTACTATTAAATAAGCGATTGATAAAGGTGGGAAAGTGTGCATCTCTACTATATTTTTTGTTTTACTGTTTGCCGGAATTCTTGTACACATTAAAACTTTTAATTCGTCTTGCATTTTTTCTAAATGACTCGAAAACCTGTTTGGTCTTTCTTGCACGTGTTAACGTATTCTCATCTTGCTAAGGGCACCTTGCCATTTGCAGTTTTTTACCTTCGTCATTTCTATCTGAATTCGAATTTTTTTTGATTGTTAGATTTAGAATTCATTTTCTCATAGCACACTAAACAATTCATCAAAATTTGTATATTTTATGTTAATGATCGTGTTCCAGAATGTTATCATGGAATATTTAATATGTCAAAAATTAACATTTTTATGAAAAGAATAGATTAATACTTTAATATTGTTATTTTTATTTAGCCATCGATAGAATCAACCCATATTAAAGTATGTATTAAGTAACTTGTATGTACTCGGCGCGAGAATCTACAGTCTCTTAATGTTTACGACGTCAAGTTAAATTTTGAAGGTATAATAATAAAACAGTGTCCGTTTTATAGATTAGTAATCATCTACACGTGTTAAATAAAAAATAGTTTACATGTCAAAAATATTGAGTCTAAATATCTAACTGCTGTTACCGCATTTTCCCGCAAAAGACTGAACATAGAAACTAACTTTGTGTAAGGAATCCATTGGGTAATTAATTGACAACTTATATATACAAACAAGTAATATTTATTTATGCGATAGTAAAATTTAGGAGACTTATTTAAATCTTGTTGAAAGCTGCAATGTCAACGGATTGTACTACGTCTTCGAATTCTTGAATCTTTTCAATCAGCAGGTCTACAGATACTTTATCATCTTCCACAATGCATATGATCTGCAGCTTCTTTATACCAAAACCCACTGGCACAAGTTTTGCTAGAAAACAATCAGATACATTAAAAGTTAATACATGTTCATATTTCTTTCTGTTTTAATGTTCAAAGTGAAGTATACTCACAAGCACCCCAGACAAGGCCATCCATACTGATAGATCTGACAAGTTCTTCCATTTGTTTCATATCCGTTTCATCGTCCCATGGTTTTACATCAATGACAATGCTGGACTTGGCAATGACAGTTGGTTTCTTAGATTTCTTCTCTGCATATGCCTTAAGTCTTTCTTCCCTAATTCTGGCAGCCTCTGCATCTTCTTCTTCATCAGAACCGAACAGATCGACATCATCGTCATCATCAGCTGCTTTTGCTGTTGATGATGCAGCTGGAGCAGCATTACTTCCAAGAATGGAAGGAGCTTTTTTTTCACCAGGTAGAACTTTTAAATCATAGGACTTAATATGGTTGTACCATCTAAGTACATGTGGATTTGCTGCTGATGGAGCTTTTCCCAAAGCTTCCAAAACAGCTACATCTGCTTGCGAAGGTTGCCATCTGTTATGAAAATAATGAACTTCATAAAACAATATAATTTGTTTAAGGTTTAAGATTATAATACTAAAAGAATGTCTCAAAGAAATGTTGCTCCTTAGTTTTTAAGAGACTAATTCTGAGACAGCAGTACAGGGAACTTGACAGACGTTCTGTATTTAAATAACTCAAAACACATTGATGAAGAAAAGGAATCATGAACTAAGAAATTAAAAGAAAAAATTCCGCAATATATCAATATTCATCAAGCCACATCAGAAAAGTATCTGTGACAAGCTATTAACAGTACCGACATTGGAGCAACTTTTCTTCAAGATGCCGACAAGTGAAGCACGTGTATCAAAATATTAAAGGAAATTGAAGTAAGTAGGCTTACCCCTCGACGTAGCTACGTTCGGCGAGATAAGCGTTCAAGTCCTTAACGCCCTTATCGGTCTTAAGGTCACCGATGGCCATTGCAAATGTGTCTATGATCAATAAATACTACGCAAAATTTAATAGTAGCAAGTCTCACTTGACTGCTCGCCGGAAGAGATAGCTACACGCGAAATACCCTACCACTTCGACTTCCAAATTATGACCGTGACGTTGTTCCGGTTTATGTCCTGACGTCTGGTTACGTTTCCATGTAGCCAATCGCCGTACCTAAAGCAAATGAAATCATTGGGCGTTTTTTCTTTTAGGGCACAAATCGACGCACTTGTAGCACAGCTTCTCAATCCAACTTCGATTGCACAGCAACACAAGACTATTGGCTTATTCTACTAAAGCTAACCAATAGCCATGCTTTCGTAATCTAATAGAAGCATACTTGTGCCCGAAGTACCTCGATTTGTGCCGTAAAAGAAAAACGCCCTGTATTCGATATTTTTTCAAAGATACAATATAGTTTTATTTTTAAAATTAATGTATTAACAGTACTAACCATTAGTTTCATATGTAAGTAAATTTAAACAAATGGGTGTATTATATATTATTATATCTAAAAGATAGATATTCTCTATATAATAAGAGAAAAATAAATGTATGTAAGAAAAGAGGAAAAAAGTACAGTATATATGAATATACATATAGACATTTGTTTTTTAGATTAGACAACGTTCACATAACAAGTCGTATGTAATTGATTTGCTCTACAATTCATCTTCGTGTGACGTCAAACTTCTAAATAACTTTTTTTACGCAAAAAATCACTGAAGACCGAAATAAAATTTAAACAGGCCTTTGGAAAATATATTGTGAAATAATAACTATATAAATTTTAAGGATTCTTAAAATTTTGTTTATATATTGAAGTCCATTGATAATAATATAAAACATGATGACATGCTATACCGTTGGTTGAAATAATGTGCAACAGCATTTTAAATTAGGCATATACTGTATAATAAAGAACATGCTTCTCTATCTTGTGCATCCATTCGCGGACCGTGAACTACGTTACAAGAATCGATGGAATAAAAGCCTCCCACTCTCTAGTCTAGAATAATTTCGTTGGCTTGTGGGCTGGTTGCAATATCGACAGTCCTGACACCTAGGTAAGGGGTTTGCAAATTAGAAAAGAGTTTTGGTAATGTAATTAAATCAAAATCTCGATTAAATCCTTGCTAGAAAGATAAATTAATAGATCTACTATCCTATGTTGACGTCATTTGATTTTCCGAGTTTTATTCGTCTTGTGAAAATTACTCCGAACGTCGAAAGTTAGGTTAAGCTCCAGCTCAATATCTCAGCATCCAAGTTGTTTATTATATAACAAAATTGAATTGATGTTATGATTACTTTTTAGAAAATGTTGAGGCTTCCATTAGTGAGGGCCACGGGCTTGTCGAGCAGTAGACTCGGTGCCGTCGGCCTTCATACGACAGCTAGTAAGTCGCAGGCATCTCAGGAACTTGTCGAACTCTTCATCGATGACAAACCAGTCCAAGTTCCTCCTGGAACTACTGTGCTTCAGGTATGTTCAACTTTTTATCCACGGTATTCACCTAATAGTTTTCATGTGTATAAATTATATTTTGTTTTACCTCTTGCAGTTTATGAGATAATACAGTAACATATTATATAGAACTCGTAACAATAAGCTTACTTAACGTTCTAAGTTATTATTGAAGCATTGCTATTTGTACTTACACATATAGATGTTTCATATATAGTTTATTCGAATAATTAGAAATAAACTTTGTTTTAGGCATCATGTGATACTATTATTTCAAGTTGTTATATTGTGTTTTTGTATTTATATATGTATCTTTATTACGATACTGTGCATAGATTTTATACATATGATAACTATTTTTAATGCTGTATAGTAAGAAATTAACTTCTTGTTAATAATTGGAAAAGTCTGTCTACCTTTGTTATTTCTATAAATGAGGTACACATATGATATGCATTACACAAACGATATTCAAAGATTATATCACCATTCTGATTTATATTCTAAAAACATGTTTATTTAATATTAATATACAACTATAAACAAATTTTCTAGTCTGCTTGTTACATTTGTTATATTATGTTATATAAGAATATATTTTATTTATTTAGGCTGCAGCAAAGGCAGGAGTTGAAATTCCACGATTCTGCTATCATGAACGTCTGGCAGTTGCTGGAAACTGCAGAATGTGTCTTGTTGAAATTGAAAAACAAATTAAAGTAAGCAATAACTGTTTTTAAATGGATATGTTTTACTCTTCAATTTTTCAATATTTAATCTTTCAAACAGAGCTTTTTCTAATATTCATCAGGCTCAAAGCTATACAAAAATATTTTTTTTTATTTAGCCTGTCGCATCGTGCGCTATGCCAGTAATGAAAGGCTGGCGAGTAAAAACGAATTCCGATCTGACACGTAAGGCACGTGAAGGAGTAATGGAATTCCTATTGGTAAACCATCCCTTGGACTGTCCTATCTGTGACCAGGGTGGTGAGTGCGATCTTCAAGATCAGAGCATGGCTTTTGGTAACGATCGAAGCCGTTTCACTGATATCGAGTTCAGTGGTAAAAGAGCTGTTGAAGACAAAGACATCGGACCACTAATTAAAACTGTCATGACCCGTTGCATCCATTGCACACGGTGTATCCGTTTTGCTTCGGAAGTAGCTGGTTTAGACGATCTGGGAACAACTGGCCGTGGAAATGATATGCAGGTATAGATACTTGCGAGTTTCTTAATCACAACCGTTTTTATTACAATAAATCATGTTCGATCTACAATGAATGCAAATATTATAGGTGGGAACGTATGTCGAGAAAATGTTCTTATCAGAATTGTCTGGCAACGTGATTGATCTGTGCCCTGTTGGTGCTCTAACAAGTAAACCCTATGCTTTCGTAGCTCGTCCTTGGGAAACTCGTCGTACTGATAGCATTGATGTTCTTGATGCTGTTGGTAGCAATATTGTCGTTTCTAGTAGAACTGGTGAAGTTTTAAGGATTTTGCCAAGAGTTAATGAGGTTGGTATTATTTATCTGGATATTACTTGACAATGCATATTGAATAATCTTACTCATCCTTAAAAATGCATTTTATAAAACATGCGATATTATTTTTCAGGATGTAAATGAAGAATGGCTGTCGGATAAGTCCCGTTTTGCCTATGATGGTCTCAAGCGCCAGCGATTAATCACACCCATGATTAAAATAGGTGATAAATTACAATCAGTGGTATGGGAAGATGCTCTTGTTACTGGTAAGCAAGATTCGTTAGTATACGAATTGTATTGTATAAAGCTGTAAGTGCTTTTTTTAGGCTTGACAAAATACGTTTATTAATAGTTATTTGTTTTTCCTACAATAAAAAGCTGCCAAGGCATTGCAAACGGCAGCTGGAAATAAAGGTGCTGTAATTGCTGGAAAACTAGCTGATGCTGAAGCCCTTATTGCTCTGAAAGATCTGTTTAATAAGCTTGGATCAGAGGTTCTAGCTACAGAGCAAGGCTTTCCCAAGGATGGACCTGGAATCGACTTCCGGAGTAGTTACCTTTTGAATAATACAATAGCTGGTATTGAAGAAGCTGATGTAGTTGTTTTAATCGGGACAAATCCAAGATACGAGGCTCCTCTGGTAAACACTCGACTCAGAAAGGGTTATCTTCACGGTGAACAGACAATTGCGCTTATCGGTCCCAATGTAGATTTATCGTACGAATACGAGGTGAGAAATAGTATAATCACCTGGTTTGTATATTTCTTGACTCAGTTAGAATTGTAATCTCTATGCTGTTGCAAATCATCACTTTTATCAGCATTTAGGAGACTCCATTGATATTATCACGAAACTGAAAAATGGTTCACATCCGTTCAGTGCAACTTTGAAAAATGCTAAGAAGCCGTTAATTATTTTGGGAGCCGAACAGCTCACGCGAAAGGACGGAGCTAAAATCATCTCCGAAACTCAAGCATTGGCAAACACTTTGGGGAAAAACGTGCAGGTAAATCGAATTTATAATGAACTTAGTTTGTTGTTACTACAACTAAGCTTAGAACAGAAATAATTCCTTTTTCGCTGTAATTCGTTTTAGACCTCAGAGGATTGGAAAGTATTGAATGTGCTTCACACGAATGCTTCTCAAGTTGCCGCCCTTGATCTGGGTTATGGGTCTACCATAGACGACGTAAAGCAACAACAGCCTAAAGTTCTGTTCCTTTTGGGAGCTGACGACGCTAATATCAAAAGAGAAGACTTCCCCAATACGTTTATCATCTATCTCGGTCAGTAGATAATCGTATAAATAAGTGGAAATATTATAATTTTAAGATAGTATGAAAGCTAGATGGCTCACTAATTTATGTAACTTCTGTAAAACAGGAAGTCATGGTGATCAAGGAGCAACAATCGCTGATGTGGTGCTTCCTGGAGCAGCGTATACAGAAAAAACAGGAAGCTACGTCAATACTGAAGGTCGTGCTCAACAAACTGGTGCGGCATTAACTCCTCCAGGTATGGCTCGTCCAGACTGGAAGGTTATCCGAGCTCTATCTGAGGTACGTTCAACAAACGCGAACTGTACTGTTTACTCATATTACTCATAGAAAATCTTAACGGTAATCTTTTTATATAATTTTTCAGATCGCTGGTCATAGTCTACCTTATGACAATATAACAGAAGTGCGCTCGCGACTAGAAGAAGTTGCACCACATATAGTCAGATATGGAGATGTCGAGCCTGCCAATTTCTTTGCTCAGGCCCTTGAACTGGCTAAGGTATGTATATGCAAGTAATTTATTCTGTTAAGAGCTATCAAAATTGATGTACATTATTTTACAGCAAACCGGAGGTTCCTTCCTACCAGAGCCTGTAGAAATCAAGCAAAAGACTCTCGATCAATTCTTCATGACAGACGTGATTTCCCGAGCGTCTCCTACGATGGCCAAGTGCGTTCAAGCGGCCATAAAGCAACGCCAAACCGAACTATAATACGCCACCTACGGAATTATGTAAATAGGTAGGATTCTGTTATAATAATATACAGAAAAACTTTATTCAATGTAATGTTACTCTGTGTAACCTTAAATTTCGAGTTATCAGAGGTCCATCGAAGAATTTTATTAAAGTGGCAGGTACGCTGAATAAAATTGTAACAGAATTCTATAATTGAACATCCCACTAGTTTGGTTAACTGTATGATAGTAACTGATAGGACATTAAGTTATTTAAAAATAAATGTCTACTAGTGTCAGTGGACAATCTTGTGCAGTTTTTAGTATCCAATTGATCATTTTAGTTGAAGAATTGAAGTTTTTTATCTTGTGAACATATAAATATCATTTGTTGTAGTAGATTCATTCACACGCGTCTCATTAGTAATTTGTTACAATGAGAATTATTCATTTATAATTCATTATACTTGGAACGCTGCACTTTTTAGTTTCACAAGGGAGATGTACTATTAAGAGGTAAAAGTATTGTCAAAAAAAAAGTAATGCTCGTAACCCTATTGTCTCGTTAAACGCTATTGGTCACAGTCGTAAACTATAGAGAAATACTTCTTTTTCTACAGTCGCTTTTGTGTTACAAGGAAATGTATTAATATAAGTGAATTATTTTACAATAATTGTGATTAAATGAAAACCCTCTTTACAATATGTAACTTTAATACGTTAAAGGGATTACAAGGAAGGATCGAGAAGAAGAAAACATCATGCATAGACTAAAATGTTCATATTTATTTTGGAACTGTAAAGTCATTTTCACTGTGGCTTTTCAGTATAATAAACATTAGTCTCAGTTACTTGATTCTGGTTGGTCGTCTGTATCAAGTTCACCAGAGCTTTCATCGGATTCCACCTATGAATACAAAATAAAAAATCTTTAACTATTACTCTATTAGATAAATATTTTCGATATTCTAACTGCTAGCTTTTGTTTGTGTTGTATAAAATCCATTCGTATAGAAGATATTTTTTTATTGGATTTAGGAAAAATATCTGAAGTACTAGAAAATAGTGAATAATGCTGGTCGGTAATGTTTTGGAATTAAAAAAGATGGTCTAAGATGTTGAATTTCATTTTCGAGTCAAATACTTAAATGGGGAGATAGACTACCCGAAATTAATGAATGTAGCGAAAGCAATACGATTAAGAATTATTGACAGCTATTCAATGTATTCAATGGCAGTTAAGAATCAAATGACTTGAGTATTAAAAAAGAATTTTTTATTTGTACAAATCATATTCGTAAAACGAGGCAATTTGCACCTAGAACGTCGTGAATTCCACAAAGCATACTTTTAAAAGATTTTGACAGCTGTCAAAACATTCGATAATAGTTGGTCAGGAAAAAGATAATGAAACGGAGCAAATGAAACAATATTATTCAAAGTATCACAGGATTGAAGGAAATTTATGAAGGATTATTATATAAAAAAATTATGTTTCTAACCTTTTCTCCTAGTGCGATTAATTTCTGCTTGTAAGACACTATCTTGTTTTCTTGATCTGTTAAAAGTTCTAGTAAGTCTTCCTGGTCCTTTCGCAACTTTTCCAACTCATCCACCTTCTCCTTCAAAGCAGTTTCAAGCATCGATTTACTCTGACCACCACTTTCACGTTCATACTCTTTGAGTTTCAATACACTGTCATCCAATCGTTGTTGCAAATCTTTCACCATAACTTTATACTTGTCAAGTTCATCATGAACTCTCGTTTCAATATGATTTTCAGTAGCGATCATTTGTTTTTCATCAGAGAAATTT
The DNA here is from genome assembly GCA_030142225.1 of Pachycephus smyrnensis. Lineage (NCBI taxonomy): Eukaryota > Metazoa > Arthropoda > Insecta > Hymenoptera > Cephidae > Pachycephus > Pachycephus smyrnensis. The sequence continues at coordinate 157,825 of JARQST010000580.1, forward strand.
GTTTGAGCTGCACGAAGCACTAAATTCTGATCTTTAAGATGATTTACTGTAGCTTGAAGTTCGTTGATTTGTGCCTATAAAAAATACAATATTTAAAAAATTTGGATACTAAACATTCATCAATGTTGAACTTATACTGAAATGTGTACGTACTTCAAGGTCACGTTTCTCTTTACTCAGTGTTCCATTTACTTGATTAAGACTTTGAATTTGTGCGTCTTGCTCTCTGATAAGTTCTTTGTATTGTGCGACTAGAGCAGATTCAGAAGGTGTAAGTGTAGAAATAGGATCGTTGTTCCGATGAGAGCTACTACCATCAAGTACGGATTTAACAATGATGCCTGAAAGGGTAATTATTATGTATCATAATGATGTAATAGGAAGACTAATATCGTAGTAGAACAGCCAACCTTCCAAATTTTTCAACAATCTACAAAATTCATGATCGAGTAATAAATCGGCAGGATTCTTCGCAGATGGTTGAGGATGCTTCAAGGTTCTAGAATAGACTTCATGCCTCGCGATACCACCAATAGCATCCTGAAATCTTTCTAATCCTATTCTGTTTTCCACCAGATGGCATAATTTTTCCTAAAACCAGAAGTACAAAACGTTGTTAGTTCTTATCTTAACAGTTATCATCTTATCACTAAGTGCCAAAATATGATCAGCACTTACCTTTGTGTAATTAGGGACAGTGTCATCATTGAAATATACACATAAGCCGATTAATAGAGCGCACATACTTTGAAGTAGAGTCTCTTGGAGATCATCATTATTCTCTTGCGAGGATAACAATGCCGTTAAGTAAGCTACTGATGAGTCTATACCGAGGAACGTTTTTACAGCAATGGGGCATTGCGCCGTCCACCTACAGAGGAGGATCAGAAGTCCCAGTTTGCACTGGGTCTTATTACCTTGTTGCAATAGCATTACGCATTGTTGCATCAAGGTTACAGGAGGCTTTCCAATGTTCGTAGCCAAAAGAACCCTAAGCAGTTGTTCCTTCTGAGTGACATTGTCTATCAAAGCATAGGACAGAGCCACGGCTGAGAACCAGTTCGACAATGAATCCGAAGAAAAGAGACCGCCGCATAATAACTGTCCTGTGAATTACAATGTTTAGTAAATGGATCCTTTAAAGAGTTATTAACTGTAAGAAGTTAAATTTGACCTGTTGTTAAAGATGGAGCTTCGTTGCCTTGTGGTAATAATGTTTGAACCAATTGCGATTGACCCAGTTCATTTTTGTAGAGAAAACATTGAAAACAGTAAAGAACAGAACATCGAAGTAGGAATGGTTGTTTCTCATTCACCATGGACATGAGGAGCACGACTATGGCCGGCCTAACACGAGGAAGTGGAGTAAAGAAAGAAATGCAAGTAAAAGAAATTATTCCGTTACTTCAAGATGTTTTAATACCTTGGTGGAGTGCTAGGAGCCATGACACTTGCCAGAAATTCTTGATTACTTGCATTGCCTCTTATGACTTCAGCTACGGCGCTTATAGTCTCTGTAAGAACATCAGCTGGAACCCCACTTGCCATTAGTATATCGCAAAGTGCTTGCAAAAGTCCGCAAGCTCTCATGGCACGTTGACAAGCAGCTGTAGCCTTAGAAAGTGTCAGAGCAATTGTGATTGTAGTATAGCTTATATTACACAACACATAGTTTTATGGTTTCAAGTACGTCAAAATGGAAAACTTTACCTGAGCTGGACCACTAGGTGCAACAAGAGCCCGAATTACTTGCACCATACAATGAACATTTGATACTTTTTGAGGACTCCAGCCAGAAATAGGACTGTCATCAGTTTCTGGTGGTAGCTGGAACATCGGAGTCAGCCTTTGGATATAACTACCTATTGATAATTTATGATATTAATGTTTTTATTAATACATAGTGTAGTTGGAAGTTTTGGTTAATGTTGTTACCTTCTTTGAAAAAATTTTGATTACTGGCGTTTCCGCGGAGCAGATTCAACATTAGTAACAAACAATCTTCCACGACTATACCACCTTCAGCTCCACCTTCTTGTCTTATTACTTCAAAAATTCGATCGAATGCATTTTCAAAAGCAACAATTTTTTGGATGTTTGCATTGCCTTTTGTTAATTGAATTAGTAATAATAGAGCCTGTAGATAAGTGAATATTAATTTTCAACATATAGGGTAACATATTCCACAGACCACATACATCATTGCGAATAACTTCTCTGCTGTCACTCAGCAAATCCATTAACTTTGATACACCCATAGGACTGACTAGGATGATCTCCTGAATATCTCTAGGCCTATTAGCCAATAAATGCGTGAGTAATTTTAGAGCAGACCATCGAACCCTGAAGTCAAACTCTTCTAGGAATGCTAAGATCTGACCTACACTGTCAAGCTGCTTAATAAATATTTCTGTAAACTGTTCACCAATTTTATTCTTCAGTCCATGTTTATTCACTGAAATAAAACTTTTATTGGTATTATGCAGTAAAATCATTTCATGACAAAACCAACCTTCTTCATCAAATGTTTCAGGACTGGTTATGTTGCACAGAGTATCCAATGCAAGTCCAATAATTTCACAGTCTGTTCGATCCATTTCAAGGACCTGCCTAAGTGCATCCATGCCCTGTGCTCCAACTTCAACACGGTATGTCCTCGACAATGCTTTAAGTGCTCGACAAGCATCTCTCCTATCATCTAACAAGCTTGAAGATTGAAGTCTATCTACAAGACGTTCCACCTGTAACAAAAAAGATATGCAATTTTATATCTGTATGAATGAGTTGCAGTTTCTGACAAGAACATCTTGTTTTCTTATATCTTACGCATAAGTATGTAACAGCAAAAGTGACAGCAAAACGTGAATACTTATATACTTGCCAGTCAATAATTAGTTTTATAAGATTTAAAAAAATAACAATTATAAAACATTAACAGCTGAACAATAAACGATTCTATTCTTGCAGTGAGACAAACGTGAAACAATTGTTTGTTGAGGAAGATCATAATAGTTTGACAGCAGGTATTGAACTCGGACTGATGAATAACTAGCAAAATATGAACATAATGTATATCGAAAACGCACCGTGTCTGCTCCAGATGGTTGATTTTCAGGTGGCGGGGCACCAAGTACAGATTTCAAACTACTTTTGAAATATTCCATCTGATCGATGTGTTCTCAGCTTCTTTAAAGTATACTACACGTCACACGGCGCCGACATTTTGAAATGTACAGTAAAAAATTTCATAGAGGGCACCAAAAGCTTAATCAACGGTGACGTGATCTTCGTAGCGACTGGTAGCGACACTTCGTAGCTTCGGACATTGGTCCAAAGTTGTTCGACAAACTCGTGAATATTGTGGCAGATTAGACAAGAGGTTACGCTTAGATTTTAACCATGCACTATTTTAGTATCAACAATTTAAGTACAGAACATCTTATTTACATATTCCGTAATAAACTGTTACAAAAATTAAACATAAATAATTGTCGGACTCGAAATTAAATGAACCTGTTGTGAATACGTACTAATTGTGACCTAAACTTAGGTGACTTATGTATCTAGTAAGACGCATTGACATGACATAAAATTTCGTTATTCTATTCGGAAAAAACCACCTCACTTTGTTCTAATTGATGACTAAGTCAACTTTCTAAAAATTATTTTTTTGAGATCCAAATATACATGAAAATCCGACTGTAAAAGTGTAACACGTTTCTATAGTCAGTTTTGAGTGATATTCTTCTAAACTTAAACTGTATTACGATAACTCTTGAAAAAGACGTGCAATTCGACAAGGAATTGTAACATTGTTATTTGACCAATAAAATAAATTCGAAAGACTAAGGAATGATAGATAAATGCGTAGAAGTAAAGTAACGAAGCAAACAATGGGTCTTATCTATATACACAAAAATTTCAAATAAACTCATGGACTTGCTATTTTTGCACCACACTGCATACCATTGGTCATTATATTTTCTACAGGTGCTCGTGCATATGGGAACTAGTACTTGGCAGTCGACTCGATCGATGCTTTTGATATGAAATCCATTTTAGCTTACACACGACGCATAACTGTTGTATATCTCTACATTTATAAACTATAGATACATATATCATGTAATTAACATTCCATTCACTCTGGTGGAAACAGATAATGTTAGGTGATTCCCTATGCCATGATCAGGCTTTTGTTATTACATATAGTCTGTCCATCTGTTCAATGTGTTTTTTGTGTGGTATATAGATAGTGGTAGATGCTTACTGACATCAGTTAATGCTACTGATTGTTTTTCTCTTTTTCTTTTAATCTTAGCACTAGTACGATTGGAATTCTCACAAGCAATCACTGTATTCTACTAACTTCTACTGAGAGAACCAGTTTGGAATTTCATTATAGACTTTCATTTTAGTAAAAATACATAAAATGAAAAGCTGTTACCCAATTGCTAATATTTGCCTTCTTTAGACCCCAGCAGGTGATTGTCTGATAGCTATCCAATTTTCGTATTTTCACTAAAATAGAAACTCATTATTGAGCTCAAGAACAGAACAATCAGTTGAATATAATTTGCATCCCATCGTCAAATTTAGCACAATTCTCACGTGATCATTTCTGTTGAGATTTCTGAGCAATCTCTGATATTCCTTAATATTTATTGCGTAAGAGGTTTTCAAAACCATAATAGCTGCTAAACATTTTTCAAGCACGAGCATTATACCATTATTTACACTTATATGCATGTTGATTTTTAGGCACTACTGTATGGAACATCGTCTTAGCAAAAAAAATATGTGTATGTGTGCGTGCAAGCGCAGGAACCCCGCGGCTGCGAATGTTTATATCCAAAATTTCAATCAAATTACCGAACCGATTGAATTGAAATTTACATGAAAGATGAAGTACTAGACGTAGATGACATAACATTTGCAGATATGCAATATTTTTGGTTTGAAATTTCCCTAGCTGTGAAAATGTTTTTTGCAGCAGCGAATACACAATACGCGACCACAAACTGCATATAGTCGTGCCTCAAGGCAAACCTGTTTTGTCCGATATTTTCCATCGCACAGCGAACCACGATTGGCAGTGTCGTCAAAAGTAGTTAAAGACAGTTTTCTAGTTTGCATACATTGTTTGCAATACTATATCATGAATTATCAAGAGCATGTGAAAATGAAAAACTGAAAAATATGGTGCATGCTTGTATTTTATGAAATAAGTTATAGATGAATGAGTTGAAAAAGAATGTAGAAGTGTCTAGTTTAGTGGTTCCATTAACCAGTTTCGAACGAGCTTAATTTCATTGAGGCTAACCAAAAATATATTTTACAACAATAAGTAAACTCAAAAAATTCTATTTAAGTAATCTTAAGTTACATATAATTCCTTGATATTACCAAAGTACCTTTAAAAATAAGAAACGATCATACATAAAACTCTGTTAAATGGAAATAAACAAGCGTGATATGGTTTACCAAAGTATCTACAAATATGGAAGAGTTATTCAGAAGTATTGTATCAACTGAAGTTAGTCCATCCATTTAATTTCCATGATAAAACAAACTATCTTCAGGTACTGTAATACTCATGAATAATCCTATCCATTAGTAGTCACGTAGTGCTACGAGTCACAAAATTTCTACTTTGTATAAGGATAGATATACGCTTACGACACATGAATTTCATTGTACACATCGAAATAAAATGGATTGGGAACCTCGAATGGTAATGCAGAATTTCCAGTCACGAAAATCATAAATAACACGATTTGACAGATTTTTGTTTCTTAAGCAATGTTGACGGCACATTCTGTAAGATTGAAAATCATTTTATTACCAGTTTCGCAATGATTAATTCAAAATTGAAGGGGAAGGGGGGCCCAACAATTCAGACCTTAAACTTTATGGGTGCTTTTCTTTTACCGACACACATCGACACACTCGTGTTTCATTTATCGCTCTAAAGGACGCATGAAAATAGAAACATGGAAAACATGGAAGTTTTGGATTACTCATTACAAAATTGGTGTTAAAAGGCTTCTGCGTCTTGCAAAATGTGTTGTTAACTCTGCTAAGGGATAAAATCTTAATCAAAATTTTGCTAATTTTGAATTATATTTACATATTGTTTGAATATAAGCCCTTTAAACCTGCGCGTTGTTCCATTTCCATGTTTCTATTTTCATGCGTCCTTTAGAGCGATAAATGAAACACGAGTGTGTCGATGTGTGTCGAAGTGTGTCGGTAAAAGAAAAGCACCCTATGTGAACATTTTTGGATCGGATTTCACCTTCAGTTTCGGACTAGTGATTGTATAATTGGTGCCAAAACGCTTTTTAACCTCGCAGAATGTACTATCAACTTCACTAAAGAAAGAAATCTCTATCGAAGACCCTACTCTTTACGATTTTCGTGACTGAAAATTCTACGTTATCATTCGAGGTCTCCAGTCCTCTTAAGAATAATAATCTAATGCTGTCAATTACCATGTAACAATATTTTTTTGTGACCTTGCCACAAACGCTTTCTGCTTAGTCGCTTCAAATAGAACTCAGATTACCTTCAGAGTACCGTGTCCCTTCAGAAATAGGGTCCGCAAGGACGAATCTTAAAAATAGGTAAGACCTATTCAAGAACTATTTCATGCTGTTTCAGGAATAGCGTGTTTAGGTGTCATATTTCCATAACATAAAAAAAACATTCTAGGCAAGAACAAAGTAAGCAATCAAAATACGTCGATTTTAATTGACATTCCTTCTCCTTTCCTTATGACTTTCTCTGTGTGGGCGAGATGCACCAGGTTAAGTTTTCTTCTTTTTCTTCGGCGTTATCATCACCTTCGATTTTATTCCATATTGAACAAATGCCGGATTAGATTAATTGAAATTAAAAACATGTTTGTACATCTTTTGCAAAGATGCTAAAAAAGAGATATTCTAACTATGGTTCCTATTTTTTGTTTATCAATACTCCATCTAATAAAGGGAATACTGTAACAGCATCATGAGCATGCTACGAATGATTGATAATTTCTTAAAAATAACAAGTACGATATCGAAAAAAAAAACGTTTCTCTTTTTAACAGGAATGCGACCGTGCCCCAAATAAATCACGAAAGCAAGTAAGTAATATCAAGAAATATTATGTCATCCGATAATTATCTCTCCGTTCGTCTGATCATTAATAAATGACTTTCATGACGATTTTGATTCATGATTGCGTTTCCTACTAAGGTCATTTCCCATCGCGATAAAGAAGTAACGCTGCTAATGACTCATGTAAAGTCAGGGCTACGGTTTAGCACGACTGACGAAACACTGTATGTCTGACGCAATGAAAAATCAGCTTCAGGAAGGATAGGCGCTTTATCGAATTGGAGACACGTTATATCCATGAACGTACATTAACCTAACCCAATCTAGTCCAACCAAGCTAAATCAATGAGTCTAAACTATCCCGCAACGATGTTTGAGTAATATGATATGGATGATGTTGATAATGACAATACTGATTAGAATGATTGTACTGATATCTGAATAACACTAAAACGATTGGCATTGCTATACGTAACATCTTTGTGAACTAAAATTTTAATGATTCAAGATAGCATGATAATGCTGCGTGTAAAATGTATTTGAATATCCAGGTGAACATGTAAACGCATACATTCGCACGTTTACCCGGTATGAAGGTAAAAATAGTGTCAGTGTCGTGATGAGGAATAAAAACGTTCATGGCAAATGCGGAAACAAAAGTCAGGGAAACAGTGAACGTTCAGGATTAAGTTCGCTTTGGTTATCGTTGTTTATACATCTTGGTACTTCTGATTCATTCGATCTGATGAAATTGTACAATCCACATTCGCAATGTTTTACGTCAATGCATATGTAGGTACTGGACATATATATTAATCATGTTTATCAGTGATCGACATTTCCTTGTTCCTTTCTTGGTTTCATCTTCTTATTTGAATAGAGTGTCATTTCCTCGTCGATATAATATAATTAAGTGCAGAAGCAAGGATAAAGTAAGCAATTGCATTCTATGTTCTTCACTTTTACTGGTGCTCTGTAAATCTCTTTTCTTTCTAATCGCTGCCTCGCCTGTAATGGGAATTGATCACATGTCAATTTAGGATACTAGCAGGCCGTGTTAACTCAATACCCTGTACTTTTTTTTAATTGTTTTATACCTATATTTGCATTATTACAGTTATAGTACCGTGCAAATTGCAATAGAGTAAATCGTTGTCAAAGCCGTCTATTGAAATGGTAAATCATAGATAATCATTAGGATCCACTTTGACACGTATTTTGATAAAAATGACTTTTAGTCTCATTAGATATTAGCATTTGGACTGTGCTACTATGGCGTGCATTGCTCGAGGCGTAATTTCCAGAAAGTATCTGTAAAATAAAAATGAAATTATAGTGAAAGGCAAAGAGCACAGGATACAGCTTTCTTGTTGTGAAAACAAAATAGTCATTTTTAGGTTAGTTCCTTCATGCGTTTTGAAAAGCTATGGGACGCTATACTACATTTCAACTATGCACCGCTTAAACAGAATTAGCCAATGGTGTCATTATTGATTCCTTTTAAACGTTGTATGGAATTTGTTAATATTTTTTAAAGCATGAACAATGGCAACATATATACGCGTAGTGCTCTGCAGTATATTAAAAAGTGCAAAAATCATTGAACTTTTTTTCACACTCCGATATTTCACGTTGCCCATCGTAAAATATCTATGACTTCACCAAGAGTTCAATTTCCAAAACGTCATATCGTTCTTTGTTGAATAAGTCGATTGTTTCATGGAATTACGTCCGCATTAGATAACGCGCCACGGTAACGTGTTTATCATTGCTGACTCTAACTTTCTTTTTTTTAACTTTCTGAGGAATGAATAATCAGAGTGATGTCTTTTTGCAGTTAGACGCGTGGCCTCTTCCACAAATGTAAAAGCTGTCGAAATTAATCGATGGATTCAGCGAAAGAAAGTCAATGACTCGACAGTACCATTTAACGATCCGTAACCAAGTTGCGAAGGGAAAAACAAAGGAAAAAATGACCGCGAGACAATGATAATTCTTCGGAATTTGTAAGAAATTAATTTACTTCTCGGAAGTGTGACCGATACTTTTTTGCGAACGTAATTAAATGAGTAAGCACCAAGTCGGACGTGCAAGATGAAGAAAAATATAGTAATAATAAAACTAAGCCAAGGAAAGAATAGATGTCTGTTTTGTGCATTGTTATTTAAAAAAAAAAACATGTTTTTCAATTTTTTCTCATATTTTACAAAATAATCGTCCCCGATCGAATAAAGATTGAAAACCGTAGTATTTACTGGTAAAATATTGTTCCTGATGAAGAGTAAGATTATATAAGGAAAAGAAGGTACCTTCGAGAAAATAAGCAAAACTACACTTTTTTTATATTTCAGATAAGATAACTTGGAAATAAGTGCCATCATTGTGCCATGCTATTTACGTCGACAAACTTTTACTCTTTTCTTTTCTTTTCCCAGAAGATTGTAACCGAGTTGGTCAGTGATGAAAGCTAAGGTGATCATCGTATATGTATGTGCGTTATCGCTCTTGTAACCAACGTGTACGATCTGATGCAATAAGTTTTAGAATATGCATATTACGAATAAAATAATATCCAGTTTGTATAAAAGTCGACTTGGAATAGAATGCACGCTCGACTGCGGCCAAAACTTTCGTATTTTATAGGTCTATTTACATGAAATAGGTTAAGGCGCCGGAGTTCCCGTCGTAACGCTTCAACGCTCGACGCCCTCGCGAGAAAACTCTGGAAAAAATGTATCGCGGAACCTGCGACCTGCTTTGCGAAGATCGTAATCAAACGGATCGGTAATGAGTAATAATCGTAAATATGAGTTATGATTGCTTGAATCATTCGTAATTGAGATTGGAATCTTGCAATATCTATCATTTAAAAGGAATCAATGATGACGTGAGTATTGTCATTTTATCATTATGAAAGTATACGAATTTTGAAAGATTCAGTAAACAACTTGCATAGTTCACTCGAGATTTGAATCTGTTAATGATCAGTCATAGATAAAACGTCTGTTAAAAACAGATGTAAAATGCCGATAATGACACCACTCTGATAATACAGAAATAGCTCACGGTTATTTTTATTTTTGTAAAATATTTTCCAGTCTTGATTCTAAAAATGTCATACGTTCATATTTTAACTACAAACGTCGAATTCATACAAAGATTTCGATTATCTAGCGTTTAAGTAAGACTAGCATCGATAGGATTGTGCGGCTTTTCTCGACTAATGACGTCGTTCCAAAAGTATATACAAGAAAAGTCTCCTGTGGTTACGATCATTTGTGAGAGGTGAAAAATCAGTCGAAGCAGAAACTTGTTAAATCGGTCTGTATTCAGACTTTCTTCAGGTCAAGTAATAACCAAGTTCAATCCTAAATAACGAAGATTGATAAAATTGTAGCCACATGTAAATCGATCGGCCACAATTAATTGGCTGTATTGGTCGATGCACATACATTCTAGGTAATATCTAACAAAGCTCAAGTAAGAAGCAGACTGCGCTTGCACCGGAAACAAAGGAGTCCCGAATATCAGAGCTTCATTGACAAAAATCGATGTACAGACGACAAGCCTGCCATCTATGCACGGAACAGCTAACCTCGTCAATTTCCCCAGAAGCAACAACGAAAACGAATGGTATTTATAATATAAATTATAATGCATGCATACAAACTAAAACATTTCAACGAACAAGAAGGAACCAGTACGCCATTGATTGTTTAATTAAATTCACTTCAGAAAAGGTATAGATAATTTAAATTCTCTGCACTTATCGTGGTTAGATCGAAATTCTGGTTAACTCCAGTAAACAAGACTGTCGTCTATTTCTATTTACCGCTTTTCGCACTCCGCTTAAAGGTGCCTTGACAGGTTTGTTGGACCAGTCGTGTGTGTCAGAAAACTCGGGAATCTGATCAATGAGGAGTCTAGTTTCCGTGAGTTTTCCAACACATACGAGTAGTCTGACAAAACTGTCAAGGCGCTGTAGAACTCTCCCTCTCTTTCTCGTCCCTCTCCTACTCTCTCTCTCTCTTTATCATCGCGTGTCTCGACACGAGACTCTAGAATAGAATCACACATACTTACGTATACTTTAGCTCCAAGCAAACGCACTAGACGAGTAGAGTAAGTACAGGGAAGAAAGTTCGAGAATTCTACTGGTCCGAACCTGTCGATTGCGCTCGCGGATACATAAGTCATTCTGCAAGTTAAGACGTGTCTCACGATCGGTCTTTCTTATACGGGCGAGGAATCGTTAGAATTCAATACAATGGTGTAGATTGGGACGCACGGAATGGGCAAAAAAAGTAAATATGAAAAATTCAAATTAATGAAAGTAACGAAAACTTTTAATAGCTTGAAAATGAATCTTTGAGATTTTTCCAAAATATACTTAATCAAAGAATTTTTCTGTACTATGATAAATCTTCTTAGTGTTGTACGCGATTTGCCATAGCCAATTTTAGAAAAGAATTATAAGCCTTATTATAGATTAAATGGTAAATTGGTCAAATGAAATTTCCATTGAGAGCGCGCACAAGAAATAGCAATTGAGAAAAAGAGAGAGAACGTGAGAGATAGGATATGCAACAGTGTACGCGTGAAAGAAGAAGAAAGCAAGAGAGATCGATCGTGGCAGAAACCCTATGTAGTTATTGGTACAGCCGGGCTGTGAGTTGTAACGCGCAAGAGAGGGCTCCACTGGCCCGATCCAAACAAAGAAAACACGACACACGCGAAACACATCAAGAGCCCTCCGGTTTCATGGGGCCGTAAAGGCCTATCGATGCTTTTTTTCTTTCCTTTGTTTTTTTCTTTGTTCGCTCTACCTGTTTCCCTCTCTGTCTTTCTATTCTCATTTTATTTTACGGCTGCCTCCAAAATAGAGAGTTACAGTAAGTAGACAGTTATGTCATTATAAAGATTTTTTAATGTTCGCTGGGGTGCTAAGATTCGTACCCATAGGATCTTCAATTTTACTTAGAGGCTCTACTTTGCCATCTTTTTAACAACCGACAATGTATGGGTATCCCTGAAAGTGGAACTGGTACCACGACCTACCGAAACGCATACGTCGGATACGACTAGGAACTAGAACGATTTAAAAAACAACCGCTAAGACAGCTCGATGGCAGAAAACGAGAGGAAAAAACGATAGAACAGCGAATATAGGAGGAATAAAAATAGACGAACTAGGAGTATAATAGAAGAAAAGAAAAGGCGACAGAACTAATCCAATTTCATGTAGGGTGTACTCCGTAACTGAACCATGGTTACGGTTTCTACATATGATTGACGGATGACAGAAACCAGTCAGTTTGATTGGCTGAAATTCATTAACTGCAACTGTAGCCTGGTTTTCAAACATACTCTTAGTATCATGGTTAAAACAAATAATAAATAATTTATATTATACAGCCTGGCAGATACATAATTCTTGAATGCTTTACTACTGAGTTTCAAAGGTACAAAAGTATTAATAACAATATCAATTCTCAGATCTAAATTCGCAATCATTGATTTGTTTGGTGTCTTTCAATTCACTCGAAGTTCAGCTAAATAACAGCAAAATTGCATATGCCGAATTATACAGCGTTCCCGCTGACAATCATCCGTTCGTATCGTACAGCTGGTGACGAGTGAGAGAGAGGATTGTTGAAGGAAGAGGATGAACGAAGACAAAGGAGCTGCCTAGCTAGGAGGGTAGGGGGCCTACGGGACTCGAAGTGGGGGACATAGAGGAGAAGGGGAAATAAAACGAGAGGGTAGAAGTGAAACGAGAGGAGGACAAAGAAAATCCCATGACAAAGGAGAAAAAAAGTAAATTTTCTTTCCTTATAAAATAGACACGAAATAATTATTTTACCGGTCAATTGTATTATCTTTGTAAGATATAATAATATTTCTCCCTTATCGTACTTATGTAAATCGATTAACCGAACGAATGGTTCTTCTTGTATTGAATGCTTCATTATAAAATTAACAATCCTTGTTGTGTATATGATCAAAATCATGTTGTATTCATCATCATTTTAAATAATTCATCACTATCTTGAAATAAAATCGACTGAAAAATTAAAGAAGGCTGAGGCAACTAATAAATAAATTAACAGTACCTAGCAGAGACAACGGCCGAGCAGCTAGTCGGCAATGATCGTGTCCCAAAATTATTCTACAGGATGATGCAACGAGTTTACGTGGTGGCAGTAGATTACACAAAGAGCCCTGGGTCTCCTCTACGAGGAGCAGAGAACACAGTACTACTGGGCCGTAAAACAGCGTGCAACGAGAACGGGAAGTTGGACAGGCCCTGGCAGGGGTAAAAAAAGAAAGAAGTCAGCGGTGGTGGAAATCCCACGGAGCTATTACGACAACGTCTATAGATACTCCACTGCATGGGGTAAGTATACATACCACACGTTTATACCTACGAAACGTGAAACAAAGAAACATCGCACGCACAGTCATACTCGTGTGTACAAATACATATAAACCTTAGAAGAGAGGAGTTCGATTTTCTCCTGTGTTCCCCAGTAATGTATCGCATAAACGTGTCCTTGCCAGAGTGCCCGAACTAAAATGGCTACAGCACTGATGGGTAAAGCACATATAGTGGCGCACAGCTGAGAGGCCATGGAGAAATGGATGAAAATGAAAAGCAGAGGAGAGAAAGAGAAAAAAAGGTTATCCGGTCGTTGTGTCACAAACCGGTAGGGCGATGGGCGCTCCGAACTCCCCTGGCCAGAGGTACGAGTGGAACCGAGTTGCAACGGGAAAGGCCGAAGCCGAAGTTGCTGCGAGACATCACGTAGCCGGTGTTGCTAGGCGGCCTGGTGGGAGTCGGCAGCAGTAGAGGGGGACACGCTGGTATATAAGTCGCGTCATCGGTGCCGGCGAATCAGTTGTTCGAAAGTCGTGTAGGTGAAACGACGTATCGCTTTAAGGAAACTTATTGACGAAAGTCGCCGGGTCGCTGCATGAGAACAATCTTTTGTTACGTGTAATCACAGGACAGAACGCGTATCGCTGATTTCAATAAGTTTTCGCCAGTTCACACCGTGCTGAGGGACTGTGTGCTTGATAATATTTCGAGACGTGTTTTTTTTTATAAGCATCGATAATAACCGATAATGGAGGTGCTACCGTGTCCGGTCAACGTAAATTTCAGCAACAACAGAGGTACGGTATACGAATAACCGGTGACAATGTTCTCTGCTTTCGCTTGTAACGTTCTAGAGAAATTTCTTTCTTCTTTCTCTTTGTTCCTTGACTCCTCATCGAGTCCTTACAAATGGCTTTACTTCGTATTCGAGAAAGAAAACTGATTCTATTTGATTTTTCTTTAATAATGAAAGACTAATTCGGAAAAGGAATTAGCAGCGGGGCGCCGGCATCTCTTTCTTTTCTTGCCGGCTACTCAGCTGATTCATAGGATCAGCTGATATTCGACTAAACCCTCCTTTCTCAGAGTACGCTCATTTTCTTTTCTTTATTACATCATTAAAAGCTTTATATATGATTTATCTCTATTGAGATCTATTTTCGTGTACGTGTAATTCTTATTCGTTCGTTTTGTTGTATCGAAACTTCGAGAGCTGTTGCATCATGACGGCATCCATTCTGACCCTTCCTAAAAAGACTTCTCTTACCTAATTACCGGCAACGATACATGTAAATTATTGTTGAACTAACAGAGTTTAATGATATTTTCGTTTTTTTTTTAAATAAATATCGTTTTTGTGTAATTGAATACGATGGCTTACTGCATCCCTACTGTACATCGTTAACCTTGAGCAAGTATATTAATTAATGGGATTTTCTTGCGTGCATTGCAGCTGGAACTGTAACGGACGAATTGGATGGAGCTTGTCAGGCTTTGGCAAAGAGGTTGGAGGTTGAGCTGAGGGCGGCCAAACACGCACAGCTTGCCTGCGGCGAGGTTCTGCTTCCTGCAGATCTCCTACCCCGGATAGCAAAGGACGTCCTCGCCATGGCTGAGAACGAGCCTTGCGGTCTCAGGTGAGAATACAATTAATGGTTTTTAATTATTTTATTGTCTTCTCTGAAAATACTCGAGCCTTCATTCAAACTGTGCTAACTTAATTGGCGTTTGCGATACATGAGTGATCCACAAAAAAACAAGTTACAATTTGCCAGTGTTAGTACGAGTACCGGTGTCATCAGTTTCTTTCAATACTTATTTTTTTTCCTTTTTTTATTGTTACAGAGGCTGCACGCTCTTCATCAGTTTCGAGACCGACAGCATGTGCCGCAAGCTCTCCAGGATACAGTGCGATCCAAGTGCCGTTTCCACATTCGAGCTTTACTTAACACTTAAGCAGGATCACACATCATGGCACATACTTCTCCCTCAGTTCCTCAAGTGAGTATACTTTCTCGATCGATTGGAATTCAAATTAGTTGAAATTAATTATTATTTTAATATTTTTCTGAAAACAAAATATTACACGCCATATTAGTTGTCCTTATTTTCGTGGCGATTATTTTTTTAAAATTACTTTTCATATTGTGGACATTTTTAATGAGTTAAACATTTTTGTTTTTACAGAAATCTCACTCGCGGCGGTACCATAATGATCAGCCGAGACTTCACCCTTGAGAAGAAGAAACTGTACAGATCGTATCAGCAGCAGGACCATTGAAGGATCAAAGCAATTTTCCTCTTATGGGTCCATTATTTTACCACTCTCAAAACTGCAAGATCTTTGGTCTAATGAAAACGACGTTTTCCTTGATCGATGGAGGATGCAGGCGAGAACGCGTGGAGTGGTCAATTTCTTCGTGATCTGTCCTTGTCACTGTGCAAAGGCAGACATACACGGCCTGTAACTGCTCGCAGGCAATGTCTGGTGCAGACTGTCATCATCGAAGACATCCCACTTGTGAGGTATGCAGACCGCTGATAAAAACAAAAACAAAAATGGAGAGAGAAAATAGGTGTGAGACTGCAGTTTCGATTCGATGGTATTATGCATTTTGAAAATTCATCAACTAATTGTTTTCTCTTAATAATGACATTTTCGAAAAGTCTATAAGTTCATTAGACGTGACACGGATTTACGTCTGGATGCTTTTGTACGTATAGATTCATACACAAGTGTGAGCTCGTGATTACACACACGGCCGATTAAAACAGAGCAGATAGTACAGCAGATAGACTGGCATTTAGATAACTCTGAAATCATTTGCAATTTTTTTTTCAAATGTCTGTTGTCATCAACTACAAAAAATTTTGCGATGTCGAATGAAGCTGGTGCAAAGAAAAAAAAACGTAGGTTGAGTAAGGTTAGGATGTACGACTGATAAGAAACGGCGGGGGAGAAGAAAGTAATGGAGACGATTGAACATTTAATCTAAGATTAAAGAAGAAAAAAGGGAAAACAAATATATTGTGATAGCGAGAAAACAAATTATAACATGTGTAGAGCTCTTCTAAGAAGAGGAATCTGTCTTCATTGACGAAGATGCATCATTAAGACTTCTAACAAATTTTCACGTGATATGTAGCATATTAGTGTTAGGCAATGTTTTATTATTGATTAGTGATATATTGAATTAAATAGGTCATAGCGTAGGTTAGGGTTAGGTTTAGTTTCTTTCTCTCTAGTGCAGGTCGTGTGGACCACCATTCATTGTCCCTTTTGAGTGTCCCGTTTATAGTATCATACCCGCCGCCTACATAGTACACAGGAAATATATATCTATACACAATCACATATAGTATATATATTAAAATGCGTGGACTCTGCATGTCATGCGGGCGCTTTTTAAAACACGCGCCACGCAGCTCTGTACGCATATACACCAAGAATGATACGCGTGTTCATTACGGCTGCTAATATCGTGCTTTAATTATTAAACAAGCAAGAGACAGAGAGAAACAGAAACTTTAAAACATTTCCGCGCTCCAAGTAAACTCCTTTCTTTTTTTGTCATAAAATTAATTCAACCCTGTTGCGTCAGGATATTCTCGCGCCTTTTTTGCTCTGCGCATTGGTTTTTCTGATATTCCCATATCTCATTTCTTTCATCAATTTTCGTCTGTCAAGCAGTACTTAGGTCAAACATCCATTATTAACTATAGCCTATTACAAATGGGCGCCTTTTTTTCTACCATCGAATCAGTCGCTGTCGCCTAGACTGTACCGAATTAGTTTGGGGTAATGAGTGCATACAAACAAAAAGAGTATAATAAACCAAGTTGTACCTGTGGATTCGATAAGAGATATACCCAGTGTCAAAGAATACAAGAAACAAATTGCATTGCCGAGATATTTCGTGGGAACGAGAGAATATGATAATTGTACGAACCGCGAACGAACGAATGAACGAATGCTTTGTTTTGGATATTCTTGTTCGTGTATTACTTACAACTCTTACGAATAGTCTCGAAATTTGTGGAAGTTTGTCTCTTTTTTTTATCTGTCCATTATATGGATTTACATATGAATTGTCCGCCCCTCCGTGGATTAAATGATATTGTCATTTAACATCAACCCTCCCCCCTTTCCACTGGTGGTATTGTGATATTAAAAAAAAGCAAGTGTGATTAACGTAAGTTTTAAGTTTAGAGCTGTGCGATGAAGTGTACAGCCTAATCTCTTCATCGAGCAATAAGCAAAAGCTTATGACGTAGAACCGAATGGTGAGATAAAACAGCCTACATTAAAAAATGACAGCGGTCCGTCATTTTTTATGTCAGGAATATTTCAAACTGTTGTATGTAACGAAAGCCTTGTATCGCGTACGTTCGTAACGGATTTTTTATCTTAAATTCGTTCTGTTAGTATAGATAACATTTTTTGACGGTACTCTTGATTACATAAAAACCAATATAGCTGATGCAAAAAAAGTCATGAAAATTCATAAAGAATGCTCAAAGCTGAAAAAAAATGGTCGCGAACGTATGAAAATATCAAAGAGAAAGTACGAAAAAGTGATGGAGGGGAGAGTCTGTACACTAAATTGCCAGTTGGCTATGTAGGGTGTTTATCTAGATTGTCAATCTAGATGATCCACGATCTGTACGATCCACGGGGCGTCGATCATGTGTCGTCTAGATCGTGGACGAATACGCCTAACGTTAAAAACATACACATGTGATCTTATATCATTATGATTATGTAGAAAAAAACAAAGTATAAGATACCATTATGTATATTTTATACTGAGTTGAAAAAGTTCTAAAGAAAAAAAACTAAAAAAGTATGTGTAAAGATATTTAATTCTTCGCAAGTTATAATAATTATCATTACGGTATACATATATATATATAAGTATTTTGACGTCTGTGTTTGTTGTATATGCGATGATATATTGTATAAATGATTGCGCGCCAGTCCTCAGTCATGAATTTTATATTATATATAGCTACAGTCGAATATACCTGGTTTCAGTTCGAGACTGATAATTGGCTGATAGTCCGACACGCGCAAAGATGATATAAAAAAAGAAATGAAAGAACGAAGACAAACAGACAGACAAATGATTGTATGAATGAAGTCTACTTGGTGATTTTTTTTTTAATTATTTAGTTGCCTCGTTATTGGCTTCTCATTAATTTTCCCAAAAACACAGAATGGGCTGTGTGTAATCCTTCCATGACACTTGTAACTCGTGCACAACGTCGGAAATTCATTTTTCAGTTATTTTATCATTCGAAATTGAATGTTTACAGTTGAAAGTTTAATTTGTTTTCCAGAAAAGTTTTGCTCCGGAAAATAGTGTTTGACCATATGACAGTATTTCTGTTCATTGGCTCTCTGTATTTTGCACCATCATCCTTTGTCAATGTATTTTTGTTCTGTTAATTGGGAAGAAAAATGAAATACTGAAATTGAAAATCTGAAAAGCACGAAGATGAAGAGACAAGTTCGATGGCTTTTCTTTTACGATTACACTTTTGACATTTAAAGGCAACAGTAGTATTTGCGAAAAACAAAAAAAACACCAAAGAGACTAAGCTGATCTCACGCGTACAAGTGCGTTAAGGCAAGAACCGTCGAAATGCGAGCCACAAATAACGAGGTGCATGCGGGCACTGCACGCACCTAAAGGCCGCTGAACCTTTTTTTATCGTTCTGTTGCCTCTCGAAAGGAAACTTCGAATGTTCGAGACTCAAAACGGATACGTAAATAAAAAAAGGAATGAAAGCTTTCACGAATTCGCGACGTATACAATTTTGTGAGCGTAACTCATAGTGATCGAACGACTCTTTGCAATATCTTTTGTATTAAGTATAAAACCTATATACTATGTGATGTTATTTCTAATTTGTAATATTTACAGTAGAAGTGACGAAAAAATAAAAGAGGATTTAATAAGTTGCCGTCTTTCCTTTATTCATGCTCAAGTACCCTATTTTTCCTATTTTCAATGTAATTTCCTGTACACCATTTTTTTTAGTTTCTTCATCGAATCTCGCGCTTGGAGTATTTTGAGATTGGGAATTCAAGCGAAGCGAAGTACATATATAATCGTATGACTAGATGCTAGCGCGAAAACAGGAGGGTTCAGGAGTCTTAGTTTCTAATAGTCCACATTGCATGCGAGCGTGTGATGCATGCACGCATTGCGTACACGTACAGCTCCGAATAGAGTTGTGTAGGTCGGGCATCGCAGAGAGCACAACGTGAACTCTCATGAACCGTTGCCAGAGGAGTGGCGCTCGTTTAAGTTTACGTAACGTTGGACAGGCTTTGATATACCGGGTGTTCTGTATGAAAAGCCTGAATATTATTACGGCAGAATTGGTCGCTGTCGTGTTGCTGGACGTTTTAAGTTCGTGATCCCCCGTATCTTATAAGTAATGAATGGTTCAGTGAGACGTGTTATTGAAGGGATTTTTCGAAATTCCTCTAGAGCTTTTTAAGAAAATAGATTCGTATCTGCGAATCGGTTGTGTTGAGATCCATCTGTCTTACTAACAGAACAGTTTCAAACACTACATTCAATTTATGGTAAAATCGCAACATCAGGTTCATTTTTAGGAGGCCCTTATGAGGATAAGCCACAAGAAAAGGAAAGAAGAAAAGGATTTTGAGATATTAGCTTTTTATGGTTTCCAACGAAATGAAAATCTGAATTTCTACCAATTCCAAAGCCCACCAATCTATTCGTGAGGATAAGGAGGTATATTTGTCAACATTGTTTTAAAACAGGGAATCCCATTAGAAATGTTAATCAATAAGAATATAATTACTTTCGATTTTAGAAAACAAAAAAAGAGTAGCATACGATGCCCCCGTTCTTTTTGTAGCATCGAATGAGAATATCCGAATAAGTTGTTTACCAGACCTACAGCCATAGTTAAGCGCAGTCGATGTACATAATACGAAAGGTAGTAGTGAGAGCAAATCGAAAGTAAAGAAACCTATCTGGGCTTGCTGGCTATAGCTGACGTTAGTTCATCAGTGGGGCAAATGGGGAGTGGCAGAATAGAGCAAGCAAACAAGCATGTAAGTAGTCAGTCAGGCAAGTCAAGCAGCCAAGTAGTTGAATATAGCTGAACTAATGCGTGTAGAATCGGCTCTAGGGATTCTCGGATCAGAACTAGGGACCCAACCGACAACGTTACTTTCGAATGGAATAAGGTCCCTTGCGAATAGAGAGCTGTCGCTCTGCAACTGCTCATGATTCTGGCGTGGCTTGCGATTAGCTTTTAGCAGCTACTCACACATTGACCAAGAGATATGGTACTGGAAGGAGAAGGGTAAACTCCTCAATCTGGGTCATGACCAAACCAGTCAATGCTCTCCCAGAGCGCCGACGACAGTACCTCTTGCTTTGAGACTAATGATTCTTATGCGGATTTGAATGAAGCTTTAACGTTTAAAACGGACTTGGTACTTTTCAATGAGGAAATGGTATATCTTGAATCCTTTCTGGTCACCTGGTATCTGGATCACTCTTTGTCTTGAAAAGTTCATGGATTTCATGACGCATGTAGTATTTGCTGTTTGTTTGTATTTTGTCTTTCTTCAGATTAGTCGACAGCTCGTTACATTAATCCTGGGATTCGTAGTTTTTGTATCGTTTTTTTTTGGTTATATTCTGGACCATCGAATCTGGTACTGGCTAGATAATCTGTACATTGTATCAACAATTTTTCGCACTATGGATGGCAAAAAAACATATTCGAGGGAAGTGACTTTGTAGTAGCCCGATTTACCCGGCTTTTTTGCGCACGTTTAATCAGGTCAAATCCCATTACGTAATCGACATAGATGACTTAGCATGCAATGTACCATAACCACCAAAATGTTTTTTTGCACTTCATACGGAGACCTTCCAGCCTTCCACATCTCGAAGTCCAAGTTTGTTTTTATATTTGCTCCTACTTTTTTGTTCCCATCAAATGATTTGACGATTGATACGGTAAATGTGTCGGAGCATTTTTAAATATAACTCCCTGTACTGTCGCGTGTTTCCAGCCTTGTGAATAATTCCAGAAAACCGGCAGGTGAAATGACATCGTTGCGATTTTATGCCGGCGTATCAACAGTTAGTCGCGTACGCGATGACTCATGGAACGAAGCGTTGTGTTACCTAATCCGCGATAAGAAATATTACTAATTTATTAAATATTTGGCCAGTGCAGAATTGGTATAAATATTTTACGGCATCAGCAAATCTTACGTGAGGGACAAGTCGTGATTAAATAAGCGTGAAATTATGAAATCAAGCGGAAGACTCGAATGTAGATTTTTTTGAATTTGCATAAAACGTTTGGTGCGAGGGACTCTATTGCGTAATACTGCAGTAATGAAAAGCTGCGGAATAAGCAGGTGCATTTCTTGGCGTGCCGTTAAATAACCTCCTAATACTTACAAATAATGCTATTGGGGATATGATTTCGAATGAGCTTTACAGTTTACCGTAACGCGGATAGTACTGTTAGACGGCATCCGCAATTCTATCCTATAATGAGTTAATAAGATGCGCAAACACAATGGCTATGTAGCTGAACTAATCTTAAGTCTGTCCATGATGTGCTTAAGACTGCAGTGCATTTTTTAAGTCGTGTCCAGATGCTGTCAGTTAAATTGTCTGAACTGTGAGACAGGGTACACGAGAGTCCAATCTTTTTAGGCAGCTTGATCTTGCAGCAGGAATATATAACTGTGATGTTGTAACAAATGAGTGTGCATATATGTATTATAAATAAAACTTATAACGATGAATTTCAAACTTGATCAATTTTAAAATCTAAGGAAAAAATTTTGTTCTAGGCATATATGAAATTGTTGAGCTTGCAGATGCGAACTACTTCTAGGTACAATATGGTGCAGTTGCAAGTTTTTTTAACAAATTTGCATGGTTCAGAGGTTTTAGAGAAATTGAATTTTAGTGGTAACCAGGTGTTTTAATTTATTTAGCGGGAAACGTGAATTACAAAGTAACAATGTGTACATGATGTGGACGTACGTAATTTGATATTTATAATTCTTGGGATGACAATATGATAGGATTTTGATAGATTCATAAATACTTCATGAAAATCATGCTCACGTCGATTTGATATTTACTTAAGTAATCAATTCTCAGATCGATAACCATTACATTGAATCGATTTATAAAATCAATTTTATATTGATCTTTATTAAATGACTTTGCTTTGTCGTAATTAATGACGTTTTGCTAATACTTGGAACTATCGACAGTTGCCGATGAAAATTATAAACATTAATTATAATCATGAAATGTACTATATCAATATCGTGAAACGGTTTTATATTTAATATAAAATATTTAACGTTCATCGTTGGACTAATGGATTGAAATTTCTAACGACAATTCTTTAGTAGTGTGATTCGTTCATTCTTCATTTCTTCTCTATTTGTTTCCTCTTTCTACCTTTCGATCTACTTTTTTCTTTCGCCCGTAGGACTGCTTCTCTATTTCCCGCAGAAGATCTGGCATTACGGAATATTTGATGTCCAATCTGCAAGGAACAGATTAAAAAATTTTTAACAAGAATGCTGTTGGTGATGTTATATAATACTTGCTAAATCAAGGGTTGATTGAATTTAAACTGCACGATCATATAATGCTATTCGGTTCAAATGCACCAATTGAAGTTAGCTTTGTAGTAGGAGTCAAATATTATACGGGCTAACTTCACGTGATGTATTCGAGCTGAATGACGAATTAAATAAATAAAAAAGGATTCTTCTCGCACATCACCTATCAATATAGGGTACGTTCCGAAATTGACTGCCAACACTGCGAGCACCGTTTTGTCTTACTCTCTTACATGCAGGTGAACAGGGACACAAAGATACTCGTAGTACTGGCAGCGAATTTTGGAACGTAGGAGAACGTAGAGGATCATAAGAGACTGAAAATGTGACGTCAGAGATTGCATTAAGGTAGTTAACCTAGCATCGTAATAATAGTATTCGTATTTCTGTGAATACCCTGTACACCGTTCATTACAAACATATTTCCTGCATAAGGTGTTATCTTTGAGACAAGCGGAAGGATAGAGATCCATCATTTTTTCAATTTCATATTACATATTGTTTAAATAATGCAG
>JARQST010000580.1:181583-312527 GCA_030142225.1 Pachycephus smyrnensis
ACACATGTATTCAAGAAGCATAGAATAATAGATAGGCAAAGTTTCAACGATTTCCTAAGAAAATCGATACCTCGCGAAAACTACCTTAAGACATTTTCCATAGTAACTGCAGACAAGTTCTAAAGGTAAAGGTTATAAACGTATATATCAAATACGAAGACAGTAAAAATTATAATAAAATAGAAAAGTTTTTGAAAAAATGAAGAACGAGAGATAACAGAACTATTGAGAAAAGCCACAAGATATTGCAGCAATAGCACTATCTGTACACGATACACGAATGTTCTGGCGACAGCTGAGCAAACGTAGAGTGCTGTGGGTTTTGTTGGCGCAGCGAAAAGTAGCGTTGAATAAAAATTGAACAGTAATCTTCAGGATTTCGGTAGTAGACACAGTTACCTTCCCATCTTTTCAGTTTTTTTTTCTTAATTACTTTTATTGTATCTCAATACTTCCAAGTTCTTACGAATATTTTTAAAGAAGCTGATTAAAGAAGAAGCAGATTAAAGATATTTTTAAAGAAGCACTAACGACGATACTCTTTTATGTAAGACATGTCTCCAGTCGTATCAGTCACTTTAGCTCGTCATAAGAAATTAGTCATCGATTTTTCTTTTTGATCGCTTTGTGTTCAGTTTTTTATTTGCTTAGACCCCTTACGGTTTTTGCAATGCGGAAAAACACGTGTGCGCCGTATAACAGTACTTTTGCCGATTTAATCCACTTTTGTACGTGACGTAGTGACAAGAATCGAAACGAAGTTTCTCATCTACAGAAACATGAGCAAAGAATATAATTTACGGAGTGAGGAAAAGGTATAGCAAAGTTTATTGACGTTAAGCTAAACTTATCATTTTTGTAAAGAAATACATGCTTTGAGATTTTTGAAATATTATAACAAATAACTATATGGAGCGTTTTACATGGCCACTGCGGATAGTAGCAAGTTTGTGTAAAATTGTACTATATCGTTTTAATAAAAATGTTATAAAAATTTTACTACTATCCTACCTGTCTGAGCGTCTTTCTCTGCCGTAGCATCTAATAATGAGGTTACTGTTGTTATTCTGAAATGTCGGACTCTGTTTTATCTAACGGAGCTACCCGAAGTTCTACGAAGTCACAATCGTGGAGTAGCTAGAAAGTCCGCAGTATTGCGGACTGCAAGCGGGCGGCAAGCAATGAGCAAAAACATATTAGAAGGACGAAAGTCAACTGTGCTGGAACCTGTTTGCGGGGTCATTGACATGACACGGCGTCAGAGGTCGGTGGGTTAAATTTGATACATTTTAATAAAATTCGTACATCATCAATGTCAATAGAAGTAAAACTTTGTTTTTACAGTTTCAAATTTTCATCAGCACCGCACCTAAACCAATCTCAGGTCGTTAACACTGTGACGGTTTTAACCGGTTGCTGACTTTTTCTCAATTTCAGGTGTAACTAGCATTGTGGACGTTTCTCGAACGTAAAACGTGGCATCGTGCCAAAAAACATGTCTTCGGTCAGTCCAACCGATCCAGAATCATCTTCTGAAGGAAAACGAGAGTTATGACAAAAATAAAAGAAATGACATTGTGGCGTCATCGTTTTGTTTGAAAGAATCCAGTTTTTAAGTGAATGATCTAAGTGATGGCGTGAAGTATCACGAAAACAATATTCCTAGCTATAATTTTTTCTAGAGAGAAATTAAGGTTACATTTCCATGGTGTCGTTTTTTTAACGAAAAATTCGTATTTGTCGTTGACAAAATTAATTTAGCAGAAAATGTTTCAGCACCACTCTATTTAGGTAATCAGATGTACAGTTATTATCTAATAACATATAATTTTTCAAAGTTTGATCGCATAACGGAAGTCACGTCTATATTTCAGAGCGACTTAATTTGCATGCGTAGCACGCTACATTTACTACGCGATTACAACGTGATGTCGATCTACGAAAAAAAAGTGGACAATTTAGAAAAACACTTACATAAAGCCGAATCGATCACATTGGATCTCTCAATTTCGAATACATTCTTTTGAAAATGCTGTTTAAATATTTGCTATAACATTGCAGGATATGTCAGCTGATCTGCTTAGACGTGTAATGTGTGTCAGACAGAGGTTAATTACGGTTTTCACACGTGGTTGATTCAAGATGGTAGCTAGAGTTCGACAATACTTTGAAGTTGATAAAAAGACGTTTCCCAAAATCACATTTTTGATTTTAACAGGTAGTACCAAGCTAGTCGTGTTTACTAGTGATTTTCATTCTGTTAGTAATGTAGAAGTAAATATTCTTAAAATACTGATTTCAAATTTACATTATACACTTAGAGCATACATATATTCATTGTCCGACATTAGGCTTTGATTTTTATAGACAAGCAGTCTTTTAGAATAGACGTGGCAAAGCTTTCTTTTATATGGATTACTGTTATACCAAAATCTACAAGTCTGATCTCGACAGCCATACATCAGATTGTTAGTATAAGCAAAAGGTTAAGTTTAACGCGAAAAACAGGAACCGTGGGACGTTTTGGCATTCCATCATTCTTTACCGATAAGGCAGAACATTTTTAATGGCAGCAGAAGTAAATTTTATGGTGTACGCAGTAAATCCTAGAACTGAATATTTTTACCGTGCATCACGGTATTGTATTTGCGATCTGTCAAAGAAAAAACATATTTTATTCGTGGAAGGGACTATATGTATAACGTAATAGACATTTAGGTTATAACCTAAATGATAAAGACGTTTGTTGGATATTTATTATTGTGTCGTTCTAAAAGGATTTATATGTTTCAACGATTTACAATTAGTTATATCGATTGATAATGCACATTGAAAAATATACTTCCATAGAGCCAACAGAGAAAATCCAAAAAGTCGGTGATGATCACTGGAAAGATCCCACAAACGTACTGCCGAAAACAAGCGGATAATGCTCGCCTCCACTGTTCTACTAGCATTAGTCCGAAAAGTTCCGAAGATAACAGTAGAGAATTGAATTATCACGGGACTTCACGGTAAAAATTGTATGATTCCACAACAAGAACTATGGAAATCTACTAGTTTTTTCTTGTTTGGCCTCAATAAGCGAGGAAAATAATATACTCCACGGTCAAATTTAATATGGTAGTTGTGATAATGCGGCTTTTTTTGATGAGCTTATACATTAAACAAGGTATAAATTTAAGTTTTACTCGGTATGTTTTCGAGTAATGAAATTTTTACCATTGCACTTCAGTAAAAAAGAATGCGCTGTGCCTTAAATTTTACTATGTTTCGATGAATTATTGTAAAATAAACACATATTATGTTTAGAACTGCCACGATGTTCCACAATTACCGTGATTTTCACAGTAATTTATAATGAAAAATTCTCTCCGTGTATATATATATGATTCAGTTAAGATTTACGTATGTTATTGTTCTGTGTATAAGACGCACCCCAGGATGCGTTAATTTTATTATTCCAGCTCTTATAAAGTTGCTTTGAACAATAGGCAATAAATCTGTTACAAAGTCCCAGTGCATTTGACGTAAATATACACGGTTATTCAGGACTATTGGACCACCTGAAGATGGTTCTGTCCATTTGATTTCTATTAATTCCCATGCTAAAACCATCTTTAGGTGGTGCAATAGTCCTGAATAACCGTGTATAACGAAGACAAAAATCTGACTTGAATCTACGATAAAGTAAAACATCGAAGTGATGAATTGTGCGCAACTATTCAAATTCTGTATGTACAGTTGTCTTTATTTACTTTGATTTTCGCGTTGCCGATCTAGAGAGTGATCTTACTGATTTCGACCTAGTGATGACTTCTGGCCAATTCTTGAACAAATTTAGTTCGGACATGACATTAGGGAGGAGTTTGCTTGTCGCTTATATACTCGATTTTGTTCATACGTCGCTATGAGGAGATGCTGTGGAGGAGGGTGAGAGGAATGAGAGTATGGAGGGCAAAGGGTGAAGAGCAGTCTCAGAGAAAAGGACGGAGAAAAAGAGACAGTGAGATATTTAAAAAGGATGCAGGACGTTTTGAGGAAGGACTGTGGAAAAGGAGAAAGAAGGAGGAGTCGAGTAAGAGAAGACGTATGTAGTAAGAGGGAGAGAAAGAGAGAGGCAGGAACTCTTATTTGTTGGACCTAGGTAGTTAAAAAAAAGGAGTAGGAGCGGGAGCATGCATTAAGTATGAGAGAACGAGAAAACCGGTTCGGAGAGTTCAACACTATCCGATACGCGTTGTGTAGTCGAGTGGCGGTGTTGCCGGGACTATCTCTCATCATCTCTCCTACGCTCTCTCGCGGTCCCTGCTCCAATAAGAACACTTCTTTGCTGGCACATAACCAATCGGCGTTCCCCGTTAGAGCGGAAACTCTCGAATCCCGAAAAGCAGCACCCTGGTAAACCGGTCGCGGTAGTCGAGTATTAGATAATTTATCTGACAGCTTTGAACTCGACAGCGTTTACATCTACACTGTGCGCAGCAGGCTTTCCGTGCTATAACCTAAGACGCTCTTTCTCTCGAAGCTCACCGGCCCTGACCCATCTCAAATATATTTTATAAATATATTTTCGTGCTTTCCCGTGACGGCCTATTAAATT
Organism: Pachycephus smyrnensis; assembly: GCA_030142225.1. NCBI lineage: Eukaryota > Metazoa > Arthropoda > Insecta > Hymenoptera > Cephidae > Pachycephus > Pachycephus smyrnensis. Next base: position 186,187 of record JARQST010000580.1, read on the forward strand.
TAACTAAGTACCACGTAATTATAAAATTTCGGAAACATTCCACGAATAATCCAATTAATAAAAGGGGATGAAACCAGAAAAAGTCTTGCCATAATTCCGTATTAAAAAAATTTACTGATTTCTTTCATGATATTGCGATGTTCTCTATTCTTGAGAGTCAAGCATCAAGTAACTACCACTCCTGTACCTAATCTTCCGACGTTTTCTGCCTCTCTAAAAAAGTAAGAACCAGTTATTCTCTCTCTCTCTTTCTCTCTCTTTCTCTCACTAACTATGCTTTTGTATATGTATTTTGTATTCTTCCTTTTTCTTATCCTCTCTCTCTTGCTGTTCAACACACAAACCCGTATAAACGTACGTGTACGCTTTGTCAACACAAGAGATCTCTTCCTCCCACGTGAGGTGTCGCTGGGTCCGGTAGCGTAGCGTGTTCGGCCTACAACACATCTCCGTTTGCCAACCCTATCTTTTTTCTGATACTAACTATACCGTGTTCAGAATTTAAAAGCATATAGTCTGATTGATTTCGATCGCACGCTTAAACGATTCACGCTAAAATAATTTGAGGTTAGACACGACTGGTTTTGCGATAGTGCATAAATATGCACCTATCTTGAAAAACATTTATTACTTAATTCCATTTAATTTCCATTTCGTCAGATTATACGTGTCCCATCGTATATCTGTTCGCAATATATGCAAAATTGTAAAATGGTGTTTTTATAATGGTAGGATTACAATCGATGTACATAGATGATGTAACCAGCCGATGCAGAGTGAGTTTTTTTTAAAAGCTTTCAACGACTTCGGCAGTACGTATATACTCGTATTTAATATTATTATACCAGCTGAAATTAGCCCATCTATTTCGATTTCTATGGTAGAGCCAACTTCAGTCGGTGAAATAATACTGAATGACGCTGTGTATGCTCCTCGGTGGAATAAACTCACAAGAAGACGAAGAAGAAGCAGAAATCTGTATATTTATATCCGGCAATTAGACTAACCTGACCAATAACACAACTATAATCATAACCGTAATCTAATCCAAACCAACTAGACCAAATCTAACCTTACTGCGTCTTGGTGGATATCCGACAGATATGTTAGAAGGTTAGTGGTATGTTACACGATTGGTATTACTTGTTGACACACCCACGCAGTCTGTCTTTGGTAGACCTGTGAATGAAAATTCTTAGAAACTTCTCTTGATTTCGAACGTATCCTTCTTTTTGTCAGTGTTTTCATTTTTCTGAGTTTTCTTTATTAATTGCAACGCAGCCGTCCTTGTTCTCGTACTTCATTTGTTTTCTTTGAAACTACTGAGAATTACGCAAGACGTATATAAACGTATTGAAACTCTCAGGTACTCTGTTGGTGATCAACAACAAACTTGCATTTAAATTATATAATAATAATCTTTAGACGCGTTATGAATACTTTTTGACTCTTTAATGAGGATTTTGTATTAGTAACATATAATTCCGCGAAATATTACCTGTCCTTTCTGTGACTAATAGCTAGTAGCTAATTTATGATTTACATTTGCATCCTCATCTTCTTTTTGCTGGCTTTAGGATAAAAACAAGAATATTAAACAGAAATTGGTTATCCTTTTTATCTTATATGCTTTGCGGAAGTCGATTTTTAACTTCCTGGCTGTCTAAGATTCATATATGAATTCATTCTCAGACTAATGTTATCCGTATGTTTATTTTTTTCTAGAAGTATATTTGAAAATTAAAAGGCGTATTTTAATCCTTGAAAGCACGTTAAAAGTGATCGACCATTTTCTTCCGTCTCTTCTAGACTTGTTACGTCTTTCAATACTATCCATTATGAGATTTGCTTGACAGTTATAACTAATTAGCAAGTCCGGGATTAATAGTTCCATAATGCGTCGTTAAAACGCTTCCTGTCCTTATCGCACGACAATGAATCTTCGAATTATGGAAATTCCGTGTGTCCCAATTTTATAATAAAATTTCTCAAAGTATGTAAGATTTTTACTGGTTTTGAATTTCGGACAAAAAAAATAATCATATCCAATTGTTATAATTGTCATATACAAGAGTAATGTCTTTAATAGATTATAATTAAAGATCTTGATAGGAATGATCTATTGGCACGTTGGCTTTGGGCATAGCGAAACAAAGGGGTAACAGTGCAACAAATTTTATTGTTACCAACTGCTCAATCACAGATTCATGAAACGATTCGTCGCGTCCCAGTGAAAACTACTTTCTCTCGCCTAAGCGCACTATGTCTGGCGTGCGAGAGCGTGACTGTCAAATAAAACTTCATGCTCACCGGCCCTTCAGCACGCTTCCACGAAACTCCCCTCTTTAGTGTAAGCCATCAGACTGACGTAAAAATTAATAAGATGAATCGACAGGTATTGTCTCTGGAACGATGAAAATACTAATATGACTTAGTAGCTTTTATTTTTTCGAAATTTACCATAGTGAAACAGGAGTGTTTAAACGACTCTTGTAATTTTATTTTCTATTATAATCATCAACATTTGATATATGATAACGAATGTATTATCCAAACTATAAACTCATGTTAATGATACTGGCCTGATTGTGATTGTCATTATGATTCAGTAATTTATTCGATAGAGGCAAACAATCATGGAAATATTTTAAATGCAGTTATGTGCTTGTCATCAATCTTAATAGGGCAATGATTTGCAATTAACTGTTATGTATGTTCCATTGAAGTGAAATCAATACAGGATATAGAAAAAAGTAATGGTAACGTGCATCCTATACTCACGTGCTCGTACATCACAAAAATGCCATAGACGTTCGTAAGACGTCTGGCGGATGTTACATGTCTCATAAACGTCTCATAGACGTTCCATGAAGTTCCATGAATTTCTCTGTTGCAAGGAGTTCGTTGTATAAATAAAAGATATATATATGTATAATTTTTTCAAAGTACTACTAGATTACTTATACAAATATTTGATATTACACTGCGTTTTTAGTTTGTTCCACTTTTTTTCTGTTTTCTGGTTTAAAAAAATTTTTTTCCTTCAAGCACTTTGATTATTTTCAAATTTTTCACTTTTTAATTCAATCTTATTTTAATGCTCTTGACGTTCTCTAATCATAAGTGCTACCACATTGCTTCCTTTCCTTATTTTATTTATTTCCCCAATTCCTCTATCTTTCTTATCAACTTCGTAAGCGAAGTTTTCATACAATTTTTATACGTAAATTGTTCTTTGCACATATTTATGTGTATGACATGAACGATTGCTCCTGGATCATAATAAGATGTAATCTACTGATAAACACCGTACACCTATGGTTAAGATATACGTGAGTTAGGACCACGGGATCTGTTCTGCTGCCCAGTAGCTGCTGAGCAACTTTTTGCTCTGTTTTATTTTTCATTTCCAACTGTTGAAGAGGTTTGGCCACTGTCATTACTACGAGTCAATAAATGTTGCGCGACTTCTTTTTCTGGTCCAGTATGTAACAGATATAATGTAATTTTGTTTTTATCAATACTATAAAGCGGATCAGGAGAATAATTGGGATAATATTTATGAACATTTAGTTAAGTTGCACATTGGGATTACGCAATTTCGACGTAACTTCGATGACTGCTGAGATGACGTTTATTCATCAGAGACTGGACTAGACATTTGCATGATTTTTATCAGATATAATTTTTTTCTTAACTTCGAGAATAATATCATTGTTAATTCATTAAATATGTGATGTTTCAAATACAGTACGAATTATTTTCTGCAAATTTTTTCATCGAAACAGAGAAAATAATAGGTAACCTAAAAGTGTAATGATCTCAAAGTAATTACGATAAAGCCTTTTAAACTAATTCGTAACTTTTAAGAAATAATCTCATGGATGCAGTAAATATACCTTTTATTCTAAATATCTGTTTGGTTTAACGTTTGGGCATATTCGCCCACGTACTTTCCTTGTGACATCTTTTTGCGAATAAACAGTCAGATTATAATTGTGGAGACAAGGAGACAGTCTAAACTCATTTTAATATTTTGTAATGCGTTGTTTTTTTTACGTTTTCGCACAGCCACTTAAGTTGACAGCGCCGTTAAGTTGCTCATAAATCTCATCGAAATCACTACGTTGTGTTTTCAGCGACACAGGTCCTATCCTAGAAGAAATTTTAGGAAATTGGTCCTTGACGATTCTAATTAAGCAATCGTTCTTTAAATTGCGTCATAGTCGCTTTGTCCATTCTGCTTCGTAAACAATTTTATTTAAATAATTTGTGTCTGCACAGATCCCACTGATTTCAGACTCGATAAGTTTTGAACTGATAATTGATTTGTCATTTGTTGGAGAGTTTTATACGTGGCTTACAATTAAATATCTGTGGTTAAATTAGAACAAGTTTCATAATGTTATCGATCAAAATATATGAGAAAACGCAAAAAAAAATAAAAATATTATAAAAATAAAGTAATTATTGGATAAGGATTTAATATTAAATAAGGATTCAATGAAGATTATCTAGATAAAAGGAAGTATGGACAAATAATGTAAAGGACCATGATGGAAAATCTTGAAAGCTTTCAGGTTGGTTAGAAATGATATTGGGTTAATCGCATCTTACAACAGTTTCACTCAAGTAGGAAATAAAAAAGAACTACAACGTTACGCAGAGATATTTTTAAGATAGAATCGTAAATAACAGCATTCAGAAAACGAATAGACCCATAAAGATTATTTAGGAAAAAGCAAAAGTAATTTTTCATTTGTACTACAGGCACTACTTCTTCCTTATTGTTATTTCACAGCTTCCATCGTTCATCTGTAATTTACGGAACAAATAAATTACTGTGACTAAATTCGTCTACACACTTATAAAAATGGTAAAAGTAGTTTCTATAAATGAACAAGAAATAACAGGAACATATATATATAACAATATAGAAAATAACAGAATTATTAGACATACAGATAAAAACATACGAATAAAATATTTTTCTGTATTTCCGGTAAAACTTTGTCAAACTAAGAACAATTTCTTGGGCAACAATAAAAAAGAGGTACGAGATGGTTCATATCAGATATTTTTCAAAAAACAGTCAATCGACCTTTCACTTCGTGTAATAGCCATATTTATCCAAAGATCGTACGACATTTAAACAATATGTTAAATCATACAAAAAAATATTCCTAACGCTAAAAACGTCACTTATGGCTGAACATAATTCATATGCATGAGACCGCTTGGTAGCGGTCTCAGTTTTTACCACTGCTTTTATTTTTATTGTTGGTCTTGTTACGAAACAAAATGGCGCTCGTGCCGTCTAATAACGAGAAACGCTACAATAAATTCAATCCACATAAGGAACGACTGCCAGACACGCAGGCTGCAGAAAACAAGTAATATGGCATTGGTGTATATGTCAGTGTATATACGGGACAGCATAAGTGCGCGTACACGTGCGTGGTAGGGATAGGTGTGATTCATTCGGCAATGTGAAAAATACACCAGTAGCAATTCTTTTTATGTGGAATGGAAATTATGCAAAGCAGCGCAAAACATGTTTTCGCTTGGGCACACGGAATCAATGTCTTACGTGACCGACTCGATCGGGCGTACGACAATTTTCTGGTTCTTTTCTTTTATCCTAACCGTGATTATCGAATCGATTTTTACGTTCGGTTTCGGTTCTGATCGTGGATCTAAAAAACCACGACCCATGCGCAAAATAAATGTGTACATAATTGTACGCGAATTAGGAAAACTTCTATGACGATTTTGAAAAATTATATTTTTATATATTTATTTAGTTTGTTTACAAAAACGCAGCTTCCTTTAATTAATATAGCAAAATATCTGCTTAGGCTCACAATTATTTTTTTGTATAACCCATTGGGATGAGTATTCGTAAATTGTAATTATTTTGTTGAGCAGCATCAAGATACTTCGGTTTTCCATTTTTCTCGAATACTTTTTTATCGCTGTTAGTCCCTGCTGGACAGAAAAATACGATGAAGACATCTTTTGCCAATGTCCACAGAAGCAGCATGGATTGTACGACCGTCGTGGATTCTTATTGTCGCGGTAAAGTCGTGGTGCCAATGGACAAAGAAAGTGGAATTTCTTAAGAGACGTATAGAGAAATTGATGCTTCGTCGACAGCATATGTTTACTTATGATTATCATCTAAGATTATACAAGAAGCGACGACATATTATCGAGTATGAAGTATGATGAACAGTATAACAAAAGTTGCATCAGCATTTTAGAATGAATCTCATAACATTTGGCAAGTGACGAAAATGCTTTACTGATAATTTCATTACGCACGATTAAATTGATAATTCCATTCTGTTTAAGTCTGCGTGTGTTTTGATATATGCTTCTTCAAAAACTTCTTGTACTTTTCTGATAACGTCACTGATTAGATGACGTTCAGGTGTATCTCGGCCGGCTCGTCCTTCGGCAAGACTGAAATCAGGATGTTGAAATTTCAGCGAATTGGAAGGTCATCCTGTCCTGTGTGCTTGAGAATGATAATAACACATAATACTTTGTACGTCACATCCTGTGGGATAAAGTCATGCATACATTTCAGATTTACAAAGCTTTGCTCTTGAAATTGATGCTGAAGGTACGGAAGGGTCAGATGCAGACATCGATTGATGTTCATGATTTTTAATACTGCCGGAACCAAGTCGCCGAGTGGTATTCAGCTCGACTGTGGCTCCATTCCAAAATTCATTGCGAGTATCATTGAGAGAGATAACCATTCTATTATCCTATACTTAATGTAGATCCCTTGTATAGTCTGACTATACCTTTTCTATACTAGATCTAGACTTTTACCATACTTCATTTAGACATCTTCTGGACTTGCGTGAGACTTAAGTTAGACTTCACGTTAGGATTGACAAGTATAAAAGAGGTCTGGAGCGAATATGGGTTAGTCTCAGTGAAGCGACTTTTGCTGGACTTAAGCTATACTTACGGTACACATTAGTCAGACTGCGATAGACTGGATTTTATTTAGACTTTTCGACGACTTTCATCCAGACTTGTTTTGGAACAAATATTTTCACTCGGAGTTCAAGTCCCCTATAGTCCCAGAAATGGTGAGTTTAGTATAAAGAAGAATTTCATCCTCTATAGTTAGCAGTGTAGTAGTGGCAGGGCAATAACAGGATTGCTACCAGCGATTAAGTTGCTGTTGTTATTGCTAGTAGCAATTCTTAGCTATCGGAGAGAAGCTATTATGAAAAAATGGGGCCCAACCATATAAATTTGGCCCGACAGCTTGATTGCCGGCCTGCGGGCTGATAGGCAACGAAAAGAAATCATGGTAGCCAGAAATTGCTTAGTTGGTAGAGAAAAGAAAGAAGCAAGAAAAAAGAGACGGAGAATTAAAGTAAACAAAAAATGAGCTACCCCTCGAAGTTAACCTTGACTCGTAATAACGGTAGCAACTACATGAATAGTAATCATAATTCTCATGTTTTAAGCATTATTATATATAAAATGTGAGACTGCCTTACAACCATTGCGCATCACAACATAAGGATAGATCTTGTTAACTTCAAACAAATGGCTAAGCTGATGGATTCGAGTATAAAAAAGATAAGTTCCAGAAGTTGCGTAAGATGTTATTTTTAAACGTTCTGCACTTCTGATTATAAAATGGTGTATACGCAAAATTCATTTTTAATACGAAAATTAGGCCCGTATTCATAGTCAGTGCTTGAGACGAAACACAGTCTTGAGACCGTAGATATAGTAATAGTAATACATGGTAGAGGACGACTGAAGATCGCGCTTAAGACGAAGAATTGACTATGAATACAGGCCTTAGTGTGTATGATTTCGCCGTATGATAATACACGACCGTACCTTATGGCATGTTTGCTTTTCCCAATATTTAGATCATGAAATTAATACTCTGATAGGCTCATTGACAATGCCTAGTTTGGAACATTTGAAAAAAAAATAATAGCACCATTGACCGCGTTTAATCTTCATGACTTAAAACACGTGAATTTACCTTTTTAATTAACGTGTGCGAAGTAATGTTTTTGTATAATCGTATTGCTAACCTTAGAATTACTGATTTCTATATTTTACTCTACATTGAACGAAAAATCTTTACAACTGAAACTTTGTATTCCACGTATAGAATACAGTTACATTGGCGAGTATGCCAAAACAAAGACAATTTCAACAGTTGCACGGCAACTATATCAATATTGTATTATTTTATGACAAGCATATGTAAGAGTTACATAAATATGGAAAACATCCCTTGGGACGTGTTTTTCTGTTAGTTCGCTGTAATAAGAATTTAAATGAAGCATCTAAGCAAAAAAATTTCAAATATGACTCAGACACCACATTACTTCTTATGTTAACGGGACCATTTAAAATTGACAAGCCACAGAAGATTGTACTTCAAAACAGAGATCCTGGTCATCGATGGATTATTTATTCATCATTTAATTATTTTCATTAGTCGAAATGAAATAGTCAATAATTTAGTAACAGTACGCATGTATCTTTTCCGAGACGAAAAATGCTGTTAAATAAAATTATACAGTACTACGTCACACGTGCATCGAAAAGAAATTTCTTGGAACAACAAGCAATTAATTAATTAATAAAGAATAATATATGCCAATCATCGATATATTATGATATCATTCAGCCTCTGTTAAGCTGCAATTATAATGTAAATACCTTCGTGTTTGTGAAATAAATGATACAGAACCTGAATTAAATAAATAAGCGATAAAAGGAGAAAAGTATTTTCTGGAAAGCGACGCGCAGTTATTATGCATACATATAGTTTTAAACGATTTTTGTAAACGTCATTAACTGAGTAATGTGTGTCAAATAAATCGAGCTGTTTCTTCACCTGTGTTTTGCATTCTCACGTATACATACGTTGCATTTACACGTAGGTGAAGCTTCGCCTACATGTAAATTAGGCGTACATTAAACACCACGCATGAATGCAAAATATGCGAATAAATCGATTTCTTAATCGGCGCACCTTATTGACTTGTACTATAATCCTTCAATTAATAATAACAACGACCGTAATATCTCATCCGCAAAAACCCGTTTTGATAACAAAATTTCACATTTAGATATAACAGTAGTATTCGAAGACGTCCATCACTTCCGGTTCGAAAGTTTCGTATTGGCAAAAATAATTTTTTTTTTAATAAACAATGTATAAGATACTACTGCATGGTTCATCCGGTTATACCACAAAGTAAACTCGTTGACCTCGACATTTTAAATATGTTCTGATAGTTTTCAGATAACTTCGTAACTCCTGGAAGATCGTATAAAATTCTCACTGGGGTGACAATTATTAAATAAAATGCACTTTTCATATATATATATATATTTTATATGCGGCAACCGATGAAAAGGTTTAAAGCGTTTCTACTGCGTAATTTGGTGAACGGAAGTGGACATGAGATCGGTAGGTACGAAGGAGCCCTATCTTGCTGGTAACATCCTGCTAGGAAGCAGAGCTCTAGTTTCATATTGTTCGACATATCACACATTGACAGTAATGATCTGTGATATCATATTATTATTGTTGCGATACCGTTAGTCAGATTACTAAATTGTTATTTTGACTGATTAGTTTGCTTGTAACGATATATTTCTCCGTAACCTCTTATAACAGTACGTAATGTTGATTCGATAGCATATAACAGTACAAGATCGAGCGAAATATATTGGAACAAATTATTTTGAAAATTAATTATGATAATCAGTAATCTGGAAAATTAATCACGTTCTAAAATATAATAATGACTTGAAGAGTTGATATCCGTCGTGATAATTAATAAATTTGAATGAATAAGTAGATTTTTATTTTTTAACAGAAAACAAGTATTGCATAAAATAATTAATTTTCTAAGCACGTTCACGTAGAATATGAAAGAATGATTATGTAATATAGCCAGCGTAAAATATGTATATGGGCGTGCGCGGGCACGAATGTTTGTGTTCAAAATTCCGAACGAATCGCAAAACTGATTGGTTTGATATATAGAGAAAAAACCAGGTTTTCGATGTAAATGGAACAATAACTGTAGCAGATTTCTAGCACTTCTGGCTTCAAATTAGGTCTTGCGTAATTTATTTTTTGTTTGTTAGCGAATGCATAATATATGAATGGTGGATTGACGTGGTCTTGTCTCAAGGAAAAAGCTTTTTGTCTCGATATTTACAGATGAAATATATCATTGTCATTGTTGTTTTAAATTTTCATTACTCGTTCGAAAAAAGGATTGGTTACGCAAAAATTACATGGAAAATTAATTTCAAATATTGAAAAAATCAGGGCTGTCACTAGATACGACCGTATACTGTACTGTCGTATAACTCGTACTGTCGCAACAAAGAATTAATATCGTGGACGTACAATTCTACAAGCAGAAATGCTGGATGTCCGCAAATGTTTCATCTACATCAAAAATTTAATTTTCTCTGTAAATTTCGACACGCTAGGTTTGACGATTCATCCGGAATTTTGAATACAGATATTTTTTACTCCTGTATTCGGTTCTCGGGTCCTTTTTTTGCGATGACAATAGACATAATCTTTTGGTGCCACCGACCCTACATTTTTGCAACGTAATAATTATTCTCTATTCTTTCAAGATACATATAGTCAGTCCACGATTTCAATGTGTTTTTTGACAGTTCCAAAACAAAGCAATCCTTGACAAATCACACATGGCTCTGCATGAAATTTTTGTTACACTAGAATCAGATCGCGCGCGCTGAGTCTCCTACTCTGTTTAAGAATTTTTACGATCGAAAATAATATTGCTGATGCGTAAATATGCATCGCGCGTCAATTACAGATACGTGATTATGGCAGAAGTTTACAACAGAAACAGGTTCAAGTTTACGGGGAATCGAACAACCGACCTCTCAGCGTAAGAATAAAGTGCTGATTTTTACTTAAGGGAAAGTATGCATGTGCATGGTTTTACATTGCAATATACTTAATTTTTCTATTATAGTATAATTTTTCGTCATTGTATGTAAATGCTACGTGTCATTTTTTGAGGATTGCATTGTTTGCGAACTGTCAAAAAAAATACAATGAACTCGTGGACTGACTATACAATCGTTAAATATGACACATCACGCAAACGATATAATTTTGCTAACAAAAGAGAAAAATATTTTTCAGAATACATAAAAGGTCTTTAATCGTTGAACTTGCGACTCTCAAAACATTAAAACACGTGTGACTTTCTGCGTGCATCTCTGCTTATTTGTTTAAACGTGTATACTAAAAAAAAGTTATGAAAATGATTGAAGTGAAAAAAGTAAAAAAAATGGGAATCGAAGCGCAGCACGTAAATGCAGATTAGTCGATGAGAGCGGAATACAGAATGCATCTTGTCCTCGAATTATCGGGGGAGTGCAATAACCCCGGCCAGACTTATCACCAAGAATTCTTATCGGGAATGTATCCGACCACGATGTCGACAATCGCGCATGAGAGAGAACGAGAGAAAGAGAAAGAACGAGAGAATGAGAGAGAACGAGAGCAAGGGAGAGAGAGAGAGAGAGAGAGAGAGTAAGAGAAAGAGGAAGACGGAGAATCGATACCATTTTCATTTCGGCGTGTAACAGTCGTCATGTAACGAAAGGTAATCGCGCACGTGCGTAGTCGCATGTGCAAAAAACAACACAGTAAACCGGTCCATTGTATAAAAATGACGGTCTTCAGTAGCCATTTTATTATATTTGAAAAGCTTACAGTTACTTTTCTTTTTTGTATCTGGCAGCGAGCATGTACGACTCTGCATACATGCTGTTGCGGCTTTACGATTCTTAGCCAATAGATAGACTTCTATTAGACCGCTTCTAGGTTTACTCTCCTTATCAGCCGTGATGATTTTGTTTACGCAAATATATCCTGCTCCTGCGTTTTTAGAGAAGCGTCGAAGTTAGACATGACTCTTGTAACATCGAGTGCGTGCAATTTAATTGTAAGGTACGCACATGAATGTAGGTCGAGATTAAAATTAGATATCAAAATTAGGCAGTTTAGGTTAATTAGATAGCGATTAGATACTATTTCAAAAATCAAGAATATAACCTATACATCCCAAGTAAAAATATTTAGTCCAAAACTTGTAGATGAAACTCTGGAACGTGTCTAAATGAAATTCAGTTCGAATCTATCACAAAGTCTAGTCAATGTCTATCGTAAGTCTGGGTTAAGTCCGGTTAAAGTCGATTTCTCGAGACTGACACGTACTTATCTCAGATTTGCAAATCATACCATGAAATCTAGCATAAGTTTCATGCAAGTACGGGAGATGTGTAAAATAAGTGTAGAAGAGGTCTGGATCTATTGTAGTATGAAAGAGGTATAGATAAAGTATACGAAAGATCTATATTAAGCGTAGAATGGCCTTTGATTCCATATTTCGCATATACTTTTAAAAGATTAATTTATTTTAGCGAAATGTGTTCTGTGCATAAATCTCGTCTTTGAAATTCACAAGATTCATTCCCCTCATTAACAAATTTAGATTTGTGAAATCTGTTATAGACGTTTCCCATATCACTGTCAGACCTCAAATTTGCCTTGGGACGACATTACAGTTCATTGACGAGTAACATGTGTTTTGAAGGGGTCTTCTTGGTCTTAGTTTTAAAGCAAAAGAGTCATCTACAGCTCACATTTCACTCGGGCATAGACTATACAATACCTATACCCGTAGATCAGCTGTAAACGAAGGAATAATGGACAATGATTAACGAATAACCAACAGACCATTATTTGATATCCTTAACAAGCCTACAAAGTCCGTTATCGAATAATACATAAATATCACACTATATGAATAATTGTTTTCTTGGCCATAAATCTCCGTCTCTTTTTTTTCATTAAAAAAAAATTGAGCAAGAAAGAGATATGTCGGCCATCTTGGCTAGAACATTTAATCGGCATAAACAACGTGTGACATTGGCCTCGTGATTGGTTTGCGATCGGGTGCGTAATTATGTAAGTGATTCGCTGAAATAAATCACGGCGAATGGCCGGGACTGTTGTTTCCCGCGCGCGTGTCACTAAAAATTGTTTTTAACGTACCGAAACCGGTTTGGTTATGTAAAAGGAATGGAGGAGGCACTAGCGAGCCCGGAATATAACAAGAAATTGCCAGGTGCTCGTTCGCTTTGAGAGCTATAGATGACGAAACGTGTGGATTTCTGCCAGCATCCTTAATTATTCTATTTTCGTATTCGCGTATCGCGAATTGGATCTTCCGCGAAGAGAAACGAGAGGAAGAAAAGGAAGGAAAAAGAAAATAGTGACCGTGACTTCGAGGAAAAAGAAAAATAGAGAACATCCGTATCAAAAATTGTTTTGGGTTTTGGCAGAAGTTTAGATATTTGAAAACGCGATACAGGGTTCTTCAAGATTTCAAATATTTACGTATTAAATCCGCAATTAACGTTTGTCGATTAATAAATTGTGCATAATGAATATATTTAAAAGTTCCTTTTTTAGCTTTATATGTATATTTTATTATGTACATTTCATCGATTAAACACTTCATGTAATTGCAACGGTATATTTTATTACGTTTTTAAAAAAAAGTAGCATTACACTTTTATTTATAAGATTAATCCAATTTTCTATTTTTTTTTTAATTATCTGATGCTAATTGTAAAATAATAAAAAGAAGAATTATTCATATTATCATTATTAACTTACGACACTATTGCTGCAATGTGCTGTGTGATAAGCAGTTTTCAATTTTCTTCCACAGTTTCCATTTTTTTTGGTCACAGATTATAAACATATATGTCAATGATCTTTTACAGGTTTATTAACTTTGACTATTGATTCGCGACAGTCAGTTATTTTGCGAGGGGTTACTGACACAACATTGTCACTTGGCCAACTCGCGAATTTTTCCAACAATTTTTAGAACTGGCAGAGTCCGCTCGCCCCTCTTTAACGCCCTCGCGACGCCTTAAGCTCTCTTTACATCATCGACGAATTTAACGTCGCGACAACCACTAGATATACTTATCATAATGAGGACTTGCCAGACAAGATGTCTGTGACACCGTCATTCACGTCTAACAATAAGACAGGGCTGTTCCTAGTACCTGTGGGCCCCCACTAATCCTAACCTCCAAAACACTTATAAATCAATGTTATTTTTCCGTGACAGTATTCAATGAAATATTACATTTTTTTCCTTGTTTATTGAAATTTTTCGTTTTCCTGGAAAATTATCTAGTCGAGCGCCGAAATAAATTATTTTGATTCGGACTGACCTCTATTTTGAAATCAAATGATCTTATTTTAATAGAACGTGATCTGTTGCGTAGTGGACAATTTTTTGTTTCACTATTATAAATACGATTAATTGCAGCCAATTAATATAATTAACGTACGTATTAAAGAATTAATGTGAAATTGTTTAGTTTTTAGCTACCGATAATGTTTGTATATTGGCTGCGTGGTTGATGGCATTATGAAAAATTGAAATGAAATCTTGTAGAAGTTATAATATCCGGTGTGTCTACGTACACCGCGTGTTTGAATAACACACACGCAGATGCGTTCTTGCCATAATGCGTAGGTGGTAAACACGTAGAATTCATAGAAACAGAAGTTTTCGAAACGTTTCCCTCTCGGTATCCTATATCCTGCAAATGAAAATATCTCATACATAACGTTCTGGGCGTCAAGCCAAATTTCTATAAAAATAAACGTAAATTGCTGGGCAATGGAGCAGGTGCAGCATAGCAGCCTAGGGTATATATGCATATAGGTAGCGTCCCACCTACGGTGAGTGCATAATTAACTATCGCGTATTTCAAATAGGACTGCATTGATTAATCGACTATTGATTTTCACGTTCCTGCCATTTCCGCTACATATATCTTGCTTAGGAAGAACAAAAATACATGATGTCACTTTTATATACGACATCGATAATACTGCAATGAAAATAAAAATAACCGAAAATACTAATAAAAAGTGATTTAAAACTATGCATCCGTAAGGTTTACCAAATCAAATAAATTATCTTCAATATTGTCAGTAACTTATATTATTAATTATTTTACATTTAAAAAACGACAATCGTTATACCTACAAAGTCCAATGCACGTATTCACAGAACTGTCAAAGGAGATACTGTGTACTAAAAATTGAAGCGGTAACTCTGTCGACCATTTTACGGCAAATTCGAAAATTCACATAAATTCTTATCGTGTTAAAATATTTCTGTGAAAATGAAAAAAAAGCTTCAAATTTCACAGAAAGTATCGACTAGTAATTATAGCAAGTCTTGACGTACACTTGGATTGGAAAGGAGAAAAAGTTTAGTGCGAAATAACGTAAAATAGAAAAATAAAAAAAGATCGTGGAAGAAGAAGTCGGGAGTCATGGTCGTTCCGTGTAATACCTTCATTAGCGAAGGTACAACGAGGCGATGTAAATTAACAAACAATAGTCCGTGCGCTAAAGCGAAGACAATGGATCCGATGCCCACGTTCGATAACAGCACGCAGAGTTATTTAACGTTAATCCACTGTGTTGCACGATGGGTAATTAAGTTGAAAATATTAATCGAGAATAAGTATAAAAATTCGAGAGAATCATTGGATGTTATTGCAATTGCATCAATTTCGTTCTTAGGCACGTGCTGAGTTAGGTTAGGTTTACGACAAGTAATCCATTAAGAAGCTCCTGCAAAAATATTCATTTGATTTATAACACAATATAATCATAATGAAAATTCAATAAAAATCATTATTTTACAATGCCAGCGTCGCCATTTTCATTTGGATTGTAACAGACTCTACTTTAATGAAGTCTCGCTAAACATCGTCTTACAGTCGTAATTATCCGAAACAATTGAGAAGCTAATTATCTAACGAGTACTTCCCCCATCAGTGCCATAACCCTGATTACTTCTCCCACTATACCTATATACCTGTCTCCCAGACATAATGGCTGCCTGGATTGGCTGAACGCTTTGAGGCTGACGATATATGTGGCACGCATCAACACGTGACAGAATTTGATTGTATAAAAAATTGGATCTTTTGTCTAACAACGGAAAAGGTTATTTCAAGAATATGAAACACGTTACACTAGTGCTTTTAGCAGAGAGTGTTAATCGCCTTTGCGATCTGTTCCTGATACGCTGATGGATTCTGTAAAGCAGAACACTTACTGCTGTTGTTCGCATCATTCACAGTTATAAGTGCAGTGCATAAGGATCATCAATTATTTTCTAGTATTAAGCCATAACCTCATACATGGGAACTAGTGGGATAACTTTAATAAGAGTGCGCGCGCATCAATTTGAATTCTAGAAGAGCCGTTGAACAGATTGAATTTTTATTTAAAAAATTAAATTAACTACATGAGGTTTTATGGATACCAAATACTCTTATCAAAATATAATCCGTAAATGAAATTACGAAATTTTTATATATTTTTGATTATTTACACGCGCTTAACCGTTTGAGTCCCAGGGGGTATTGAAAAAACACTGTCGAAGAATCCCGAACAGCGCAACCGCGCTTTCTCTCGATATGTGCTGGGTTTTCTCGACATAAAATCTGAACAGCGCGATCGCGCTGCTTGGGACTCAAACGGTTAAATAAAGTTCTGATCGAACTGTTGAATTCGTCGAATTAGATTTTACAACAAAAAATTAAATTTCGGATATACATTGAAAAGTAAGATTTGCAAATGTGCAGTATATTCAGTTTCAAAATGGCGTATGTATCATAGTAACTTTTTACAAAGATTTCCTGATAATTCATTATCAAATAAATTAATTAATAGTTAGTTGATATTTAATGATTATGGATGACACTGTTTAAAATCTGAATAAGAATGACAGTTACGGTTACGTAATTTTCATATAGACTAGTTGTTAGTACAAACGTAGTATAAGTTGTGAACGCGTCCATTGAAACGTCACCGAAGTTGGACTGACTTAATTCGAATCGTCATTAATTCTGACGACTTCCGTTTCCTCTTAGGAAGTCTCGACTCTCTCCACAGCTCTGTCAAGAGTTCTTTTCATTAGAATCACTTTCATTAAAAAAAGAAATAATAAGAAAAAAAAAGTACATAGAACCTATAAACTTTCTGTTAAAGCTTAGAATACACGAGTTATGCCACAACTGACAACTCTGTCTATAATTAGTAGTTTTATTATTACTATTATTAGCTTGAAAGATATGACCCCTTAGGGGGAAACTAGCTGTTACCACTGTACAAAATTTTAAATCGAGTGAGCACGTCACATAAAGTACTAAGAAAAATAAATATGCTAATAATCAACCCATCTTTAATTTGTCAAAAAAAAAACGCTTCCTGTGAACGCACCTTTATTTATTGAAAATCTCGTACTTTCTTTAGATATAATTGTCGCCAAATTGATTCTTGATTCGATTATAATTTTATTACCCAACTTGCACTTCTGCAGTTCATATTGATTCGCCTTGCATTTATTAATAGCTCGTCTCAACATATAGTGTTTCTAATTGCAATAGCTGATAAGAGACTTTTGCCAAAGGAAGGTCGCAAACTACAATTTCATATCGCATTAGTCTGAAGAGGATATAGCCAGATTCAAAATAAATAGAAATTCAAAAAAAATATACCGACACCAGGGTTAAGAAACCTCAACATGTACTCCTTTATTGCACTTTGTCTCCTTTGAATATTTTGTCACTACAACTTCTCGTACGTATTATAAATTCATAGATACATATATGAATATATATATATATATATATATATATATATATCACGTTATCACACTGAACCACATATGACGTTGAAAACTGTACAGCTTTTATCTTCATGCAAGAAAACACTTTCATCCCCATTGCGTTTACGATTTGCGTCAGCAAGTATCTTCGATAGCCCCTCTAGGATTGTTTCACTTCGTCTTACTTATGTTTATTCGGTGTAACGCGATTAAGAGTGCATCTAGAGAAATGGTCAATTGAGGTTATCAAAAGTGCGGGAAGCAATCGTTATTATTTAACTTTATTATTTTACACGGAACATACGCCTATAACAATGTCTGATATCTTTTCATGTTAAAATTGAGTATGTATTAAATGCTTGATTCTAGATCAGTTCGGTCTGCATTACTTTTCCCCACATTTCGATTACATGGTTTCCAGTTTATTATCTTAGGGCTTTTTGAGTCTTTTGGACAATTTGACAATTTTCACTATCAGTTGCTATTTCGTTATTTTGTTAACGTAGTGCGATATTAAAATTGTCACCTACGAATTTTCGTACATTAATCGCAAATTAGATGATTGGTCATTGAATAGGTATCTATATGTATGAAGTATAATTTTTGATTGTATACCTTCCAATCTTCCTCGGATAAGGGCGAGATGTTGATTGCACTCTTGTCAAGAGATACTGGACATATTGTGAAAATTAATATGATGATAAAAAAGTATAACAAATCACAGTAAATACGCCTTTAAGAAAGAGGAGGTTAAGGAAAATAACAACTGCGTATTTCATTTATACATATATGAGATTATATAGAATTTTATATAGAATCGATAATATTTTCATTGCACGTGGAGAATATATCTCATATAGGATCATCCGACGATTTTACAGAGCAGGGATTGTTTATGCGACATCGAGTGTGAATAAAAAATGAAAATGTGAAAAAAATGAATTTTTGTCTTTCAATGTACGTACAATGAGAAATTTTTGCAAAAGAGAGTTAGCTTCACTGGATTTCACGTGACAGTAAATTACACGAGGGGGAAGTAAGAAAGCTTACACATCTCTCACTCTCTCTCACGGGCTCATGGAGAAGATTTAGAGAGCCCGTAGGCTGTCACGAAATTTTACTCACGGTTGAATCTCTTTACCAGTACCTTCTCCTCGGTGTACATATCGTCGAACCGTAACGTCAGTTCCATATTCAGGAAACTTATTTACGCTCTAGATTGTCAGAAATTAGAGAGAAATAATATCGCGATTTGGCCAGAAACTGCATTCGTTATTACTTGCTACTGATGCTCAAGTAAGATCATGGACCACGTTCGAAACAGGTCAAAATTTATACTCCTTTTACATCCATATATAGGTATACAGGGTTATTCAAGCCAAACGCATCAACTGAAGTTAGCCTGTCTATTTGATGTCTATGGTAGAACCAACTTCAGTTGGTACCTTTGTACTGAATAACTTTGTATGCATAGTCAATTGGCATAAAAAAGATATGGCGTAGAGAATTATTTTTAATATTAAACGCCATAAAAAGGATACCCCTCGAAAACATAACGCATGAATGCTTTAAAATATTCATACGATGCTTTCGACCATTTTACTCACTTTTTTATCATTATGAAAACTCAAAAATGTTTATGGTACATTGAAAATACGAAGTTTTTGAAATAAAAACATTGTAATACTTACAACAACTCGTTTGCTCTTCAATAATATTTCTTTATCACGAATTAGACATCTTCACGATTCAGCGAGAAAGTCATTCAGCATATATTACTATGTTCACGTTATTAATATTTGTAAGTAAATAAACAAAGAATTTAATCAGTCTCTGGAAGTTCATCGACATTAGCATCACTTCAAGGAACCACCTTTGTTTGGCTGAGATTTTTTGACAGTCCATAATAACAATCTAAAATTTTTAACAATAATTACAGTCGAGTAGCATTTCATCCATTCTGTCACTAGAAATAGAATTTTTGAAGAATATCTGACTGATGCCATGCGCTCATTATATTCAACCAAATAATGTACAAGAGAAATCGTTAGGTCAAAATATAAAAAGATTGATGCCACGCTTGTTTTGAACTATTTTCAAGGATTCTTTTCGAATTGAAAGTTCCAGGAATATAGGTGATTGAACAGCTATACATATAATACTATATAATGGGATAATTGAATCTATTAGATATGAAAGAGAAAACATCATAAAATATCCAACAACATCGTCACGCATATATACATATATATACATATAAAGTATATAGACACATATTTTACACTACATACATCAGCTCATCAACCAATAAAAACACTCTCTCCCAACCATCTTCGACTTTTCTCTTAACTGCACTTGTTGCAATTAACAAGACGCACGCAACTTTTCTCTCAATTAAGTCAAGCCTACGTAGTCGCAGATTACGCCGGCCATGTTTTTTTTCAGCTCAAAGAATTCCAATCTTTCCATACAACGTCCCACTGTTTGACTACTTGATCTAAAGTTTAATATTCAACAGTGGACATCCCACATCCACGCGTGAATGATGATGAAGTGACTCTTAAAAAAAAATACTGAAGTTTCTCAATTAATTATTACATCAACTGTCAAACGTATGAACATTGAAATTGAAAAATTTGCAAAATAAGTCAGATTAGGTTATATTCTTCGAAAGGCTATTCGAAATACCATTACGTAGAAAATTGCACATTTCGGCATCGACATAAATACTTGGCAGTTGGCACGGATGTCCTGAGCAGGTACGACTTTACATAATATTCGTGGCTCTGTTTGCTACGAGTGACAGTAGTTTGACTTAGGTAGTGGTCACCGAGTGGGGTTAGTGACGGAAGAGACTACCTACTTTTGATTTTGTCGTCGCAAGAGCTCCCTCGTCAGTGGTAGCGTCGGTGTGCACGTTATTTTATTTATACAGTACCAAACGTTTTTGAAATTAATTTATATCTTGCCATTCACGACTTAACAACATGAGACATGATTATTTGAGAAAAGCTTTTATTCGTCCCTGGCATTTGTCGCCTGTACAAGAGTCAAGTTGAGAATTAAAATTTTATGCAGATCTCGCTTACGCTTATGAGATTCTTAATATTCTACATGTGTAACCTGCGTATGCATTAGCTGAGAGCCAATGACAAGGGATTCTACTTATTTTGAGGCAGTTTCCAAGAATGTATCGATATAACATGCGGTCAATGTTTTTTTTCAAAGTAACAGGTCTGGATAATGTAAGAAGGAAGATTTTTTGTTTTGCATGACGAAACATAGCCAAAATGGAAATTCTTAAGTCGACCGGTAACTCTTTCTTAATAAATCATCTGAATGATCTCATCGTGTGAATAGCTACAACACAAACATATAAACCGGTTTAAAAAACAAAGCTACGTATGGGATATTGGAATTATTCACAAACAGAGATACGAAAGAGGAACATGAAAGTCAGCGGAACAAGTTACAGTTCCTAGAGGTCAACGTATACCATATATACGTTATGTACGTACAAAACTATGTAAGTTAGTGAATATAAAGATACAAAAAAATTAATACTTGAATAAAAATTGTCATTGTTTCGTGGTACGATATAAGAAATGTCATTGTACATATACAAAAATCATCGTATCATCGTTGTCAGAAAAGAGGGAGCCTTTATGAGGGTGGCCATCTGTAGTTTGGTTAGCGAAGTGTTATTTGCATGTAGGTGGCAGCACTGCCATCGATTACGGGAAAAAGTCATTAATAAAGCTTGTCGTTGAGAATTGTCCAAGTGTATAACAGATTACCTAATTAACGTAAGGTCCCGTTCACCTTCACGCGATTCAGTGACTGTACAGCAGAGAATAGGCAGTAAAGAGCGGGTTAGATTATTAAGTTCGGCTAAGCTAAGTTAGACCGGGCTAGGCCCGGGCTATGCTAAGCTAACCTATAGTAGGCTAGGTTAGGTTAGGTTGGGCCAAGTGGGTCCCTATCTATCAGTACAACCTATGCGTTTGTTTGTAAAACCAGGCACGGACGGTAATTGCGCGATATAAATGGACGGGCGTGCGTTCTGAATTAACGTACGGATTTACGAGCGATTTCGGGCGCCCTCGAATTAAAAACAGAATTTATGGGCAGGTATGACTTCTTTAATTCTTTCTTTCTGTATAAGAGACCGTAAGAAATCCTTCCTCCTTTTAAATCACAACGTCCTTAATATTATCAGATATTTTTACTTTTTAATTATTTTTCTTCCCTTTTTGACTCGATCTTTTCCTTGCTTTTTTTCTGCTCTGTCTTCTTATTTTGCTATTCGCTTTTTCCCAATGCAATGAAGTAACACGTGACGGAGAGTTTTGCGAATGGAGCTTTATTTTGATTAGTTTAAAGAATTTACGCACGTTACATTACGATTTATATACATACGTGTTATATGTATAGTGAAAAGTTATTTTTGGTTTAGGTGTTACGTTTGGATTTTTTTACAAAGCATTTGGACGTTTCTTATTTTTTACCTCAATTGACAATATGCCCTCATGGACAGATCCTCAATTACGTTAATGAGACAATGAGTGCACATTAACATAAATCTTGGACTCGATTCCTCGAAGTAAGGTTATTTATGTTTATTAAATAATACTGTACACGATATCTAATAAACTGTTTATCAATTTATAATTCGTATTGTAATATCTACACGTCATACGGAGATTAAGCATATATAGCAGGACCAAGTAAATTTAATCATTTCCTCTCTTTATAAAAAAAACAGTCAAAAATAAATATTCTTTTATTATTTAATTAGTCCCAGTAGTATAACGGGTAAATAATTCTCACACGTAATTTTCAACTTTAGGCACGTGTTTAAATCTCACAATCGTTTACACTAATAATGTAAATCTCTAGTACGGCCTGAAACTCCTTTTTATATATTTGCGAACGCACGTCTCGACTTTATATACAGTTACATTCCTACTGTGCCTATCGAATTGACTTTTTCATCCGTTTCCTTCCTCCATTTTTCCAATAGTAACGATTTTGCCGGTTAAAAAGATTTTCGGCGATTTGCGACAGAATAATGACGAGTCATCGAATGAGAGCTCATAAGAAACCGTTATACTAGAGTGCACGGTGAGTCACGCGATCCAGATTTCAGGTGACAATAAGTCTACGATCGTACAGATCACGAAAGATCAAGATCACTCGAGCCTTTCTATTGTAGCGTTATGGCGATTGGCCCATAGAAAGAAGGAACAAATTGTCGCAGGGAGGTAGGACAGATATACGTACTATACGTATGCATGCAAGCGAAGAGAGGCCTGTGGGGCGCAGGAGGAAGAGAAACTGGTTGTCGCCAGTGTTGCCAACGTAAGCAGCGTTTGCCACTGTTGCCACAGTGTGTCCCCACTAACTCGTATCTCGACACGCTCGATGCTTACGGAGTGCTTTAACGGGTCGGCTGATGGATTTGGCCTTGGTTATCGTTTGATCTCCACTCGAGTGAATCAGTTCGAATCTTTCTCGCACCTCTCGAAATTCATGAGAAAAGTTGCCAGAGATATGTACATCAATGATACATCGTCTTTGCGAACATTATTCGTTGTTAAAGGTCCATTGGTAATATTAACCTACTTTATTTGCCGTTAATATTAACCTTGTCCTGGTGGACTCCTGATGATCAGATCAAAGGTTTTTGGATACAACGACGAATTTGAGTTTGGACGGATGATAGATTTGGATTTGGAAATTAACATTTATTATCACGCATTTAACTAGCTATTCGATCTAAT
The DNA here is from genome assembly GCA_030142225.1 of Pachycephus smyrnensis. Lineage (NCBI taxonomy): Eukaryota > Metazoa > Arthropoda > Insecta > Hymenoptera > Cephidae > Pachycephus > Pachycephus smyrnensis. The sequence goes on from JARQST010000580.1 coordinate 209,771, forward strand.
GAATTTGCTATCTTGTAATTTGTCAAATTTTACAATCTTTCAAAGTCTGTATTGTTGACTGAATTCATTATGGTTGTACGGAGGGTTATGATGAGAAATATTGAACATAAAAATTGTAATACAATTAAATAATTCTTTTTCGTGCTTAAAGTGCTGCATCAAATTTCTCGTAACTTTCTCTATAACGTATGTATATCAGTTGACGTTATTCGATTTTGCAAGGCCAAAAACTTCATGTCGTACCAAAGTCTACAGTTGAAAGTTCTGTACGTGATTAGTTATCTGTTCTCCATCGACAACTTATAATAAATCAACTTTAATCTTTCAGGCGTCGTAATCCGTCAAAATGTCACAGCGTGTCATCCGGAGAGTAGGCTTTACTTCGTACATGACGGGTTTCAAAAAAAAAGTAAAAATTCAAAAAACCATGCTAACTAAGTCTCCAATCTACGATTCGATGGTTCTAAGGACTTCGAAATTTTATTAGTTAATTTTGGATCACGATATTGCAACTTAACAAATTTATTCCTGAATACTTGATAAACGTGACCACAGATCGGAAGATGAGGTTAAAATTAATTTTTTCTGTACTTAATAACACTTACACGAAAATGACATAACTCAACGACAACAACAAAATACGGCACCAATATTATGCAACAGAATTGAAAATTAATTATAAAAGCTCAACATCGAGAACTCTTTACACAGATTGATTAACATAACAGACTGCAGGATTGCGATTTCTTTCAATAACATGTACATCATATATATATATATAATATATACACATACATTCTATTTAGAAGCTGCTCTCGTCACGGTCTCTTGTCAAGGATAATCACGAGCCCTAACCTAGCCTAACCTTAAATCGACCCGATCATTAAATTAAATGGTAATGCTATGCGATGTAAAGTCTCTTGGCACATATACCCATCTTCCCTGAAAACTAGTAAACACTATTGAAAACTACGATTATATTCGTAGTCGCTGGCTCTCCGAAATTTATGCACGATCACACGTCCACGTGACATAGGTACGCATTTAACAAGCACATATATTTCAAAGTCACGTGGTTGGTCAAGAATTTTTTATTAATAACAATGAAGAAAAAAGGAAAAATCGAAATAAGCAAATTATTGAAAGAAAAAAATAATTTCTTTCAATGCATACGTATAGCACAACCGTCCAGATGATATTTACATTCAGTAGACAGCGCTTGGACAGTAAATAGATCGTATTAGATCAGTTTCAGATTCAGGGGACTTTAATACGTTATAACTCACACATAGATGGCCCCTTTGAAGAATAACTGATCGCGACGCAATTAAACAACCTTTGTATGTAAATTAAACTGGTGAACAGTAAAGATCGAATGAATTTAATCCTGTCTCTTTGGCACGTCAACACTTAAAAAGCTTCTCCCTCTCCTGCATTCTTGATACTATATCGTAATCTGTTTTACTTGAAGTTTACGAGTACTTTGAGAGTTTTCAATGTTTTTTTTTCTTGTTCCTTTTTCACAATACAAAACTATACTCACCGCGTAATCGAGAGTGGCTTTACACTAGACATTTATATCGCGCTTTACTGTCAAGGTCGCCAAGATATATCATTTACGAAACAACGAGAACCAGCCTGATGATGCTTCGCGTCCAATTTAGTCGTAATCGAAATTACTATATCGGCAACCGCACGCGCCTCGCCGCTCCGCGAGAAACGCGCCCTGAAGCCACTCGAGCGTCCAAGGCTGCCATGCGTATTTTTACGACAATCGTACATACGTATAGTATGCGTATACGAATTGTATGTACATTCGTGTAGACGACAGAACACGCGTCTATAACATATGTTGTGTTAGACGTGTGTCTTTACTGACGCGTATGTTTACTTCTGTGCTCCGAATTTTTAAATGACATCGCTTTTAATACGAATATTCTGCGTGCCAGAAAACCTGTCGGCGCTAATAAATCTAGTTACTTTTTTTCTCTACACGACTTTTTTATTTTCAACTGAACGCTTATCATTGTCTAACGGCAAATGTGACATTGGTTCACGAATTAGACTTTATTGTGCAGTAATTGAAGTTGCTCGTGAATTTCGAACACGCTATATAACACTAAATTGGGCTTAAAGGAAAAAAGTTCGGTTTCCAATGATTTTGATGATTTTATTTATTGATTTGATTTTTTTGCGTCTATTGATAGACGAGACGATATAATGAGTTCAATTCGGATGACCGTTGCTACTTGTGCAAATAAATAAATGGTATTAGAATGGAACATGTGATTGATGAGAAAATGATTATCATTATCATCATTACTATTTATATATATGTATTCAATATTCTCTGGTACCTCTTCTGATATTACGCACGCGAGCACCTATATATATATGATTGATAATAAATAGATATAAAAAGAAGCTATTTTAGAATTGTCAGATACGGTTCACAATTAAGCAAGAGTCGTCGATGATGCATTGTTAATTTTCAAATGGCATTTTTTCAAAACTGTTGCGTAATAGTCCAATGAAATTAAACAAACGTAAGCATTGTTGCGATACAGGGTATTATCATTGGGTTGAGTCATAAATGAAGTTCGGTTTTTAAAATAAAATTTGTTTACCTGCATCGGAACTTATTTATGACTCAACCGAATAAATATCGAAAAAATGTGATAGCGATATTGCGCGATTTGAGTAAACAAAGTATAGTTAATTCACGATAAAAAAAAGTGGTGTTTTTTATCTCTTCCATTATTAGAGGCATAAGAGAATAGCATCTTAAAAACATATTTTTGTTATCAACTTATTACCATCATAATGATAAATAGTGAATTGTAATGTTGCATATTTAAAACTGCAATGTTTACTACTTTTCTAAGGACCAGCTGCTAAATTATTATCGTTGAATTACAAATAACTAACTTCCGGAAGTGCGAAGAACAGGAAGGCATACTCCTCTCGTGCAACTTCCTGATTGCCCAATTTTATTTCTTCGTCTTGCTTTGTTTTTTCTTCTTTTTCATCGCGGGCGTCTTTTTTGATAACCGCGGTTATCGCCCAACGATAATAAATACGGGGGTTATCTTTGGCTTGGAAGAAAAATAAGTTTCATAAGTCACAACGCGAAAGGTGAATGAGATAAGATTATAGTGGCGGGACGTGTCAAAGCGCGTCGAACAGATGAAAATTAGTTACGATTAGGAGAAACAGGTCGCACGTCAAATATGGAGTCTCGACTTGATTTACTCTTGAATATTTCTGCCATACCCCTCCTATCCAAATTATCGTATATGCACTATGCAGTTCGGCGTACGTGCCAGTTATCACGACTTTCTCATAATTTTAAATTATGTATCTTTATACACGCAATATGAGTTTGCACATATGTACCTCACGATAAGAGTGTTATTGAGAAAGATGATACACGTTGATTTAATAAATATGTAATGATTTGCAAATCAAATAAATTTTGACGTAATCCTGACAGTTTTGGCACGTCCGCATGAATCATGTGGGACTGATTTATGTAATCACTATCAGTAAAAAAAAAAGAATACGTGTGCATGTAACTGACACGTAGAAATCTGTATTAAAAATTCTAAGGAAACAAATTAGAATGAAATTCACAAAAAAAACATCAAGTCCCAAATACAGGTTAGGCAAGTAACGTTCGCAGATGTCAAACGTGTCCAGTTTAAAAACAGTGCATATACAATGTTATTTTTTTTACTACAATAAATATAGTCGGGTTGCGACACCACTGTCGTATTCAAGAATCTCCTTTATGTTTAAACTTGTAAGAAAGAGTGGCCCCTAAAAAAGATATCGATCTCGCGAATTAACTGTATATAAAATGCGACTGTCATGCGGTCGTGCCCCAAGGGAGACTTATTTACTCCCGTATTTCTTTCTTGATAAATGTTTGCACTTGTATTTCTGCACAATTTATTTTTATGCTTGCATTCAATATTAAGTATACTAAGCTATCCTTTATTCAACAGAATTTTGTATTATATCAGGATAACTACAGCTAATGATTTTTTTCATGGAAATTCATTGCACAATGATAAAGAATATTTTTCAAAGTTGATGAAAAGAAAAAATTTACTGGAAATTAAAAATTTTATGAAACGTATAGACGAGTGACAGGTAGATTTCATACGAATAATCTTTAACCTTTTCATAAATCTGGGTATCATACCTGAAAATGTAATACCGCAAGCTCATAATATTTTATAACGGTTCCCTTTGTCATGGGTAAACCAAGATAATTCTTCGAGGTGAATTTTGGTTTGACAATTTCTATCGGACACTTGTCGCACCGAAATAATACAATAGAACTACCTGCAATACCTACCGAGTCAAAGCCTAACAGATTTTCTGGGTCTATGCTGTGGGTTATTGTTGAGATTTTTAGCTTTAACCTTCGTACGTTCACCTATCGATTTCAAGATACCGATTGTCTCACAAAGGCCACGTAGGCGGGGACGAACTCTTTGTGAGAAAAATGGACAAACAGAAAAGACCCTGTCGCTTATGGGTTACATTGTGCGGCTGAAGAGTTTTGTGGCTTCTGAAAAATAATATATCGTTCGGATATATTTAACAGGAATTTTTACGTATTTAGATCTTTACGTATACAGAAGCTTACTTCGATATAACGTTGTTCAGGTTGATTAAGATAAATACGTGTATCTTCAAATATTTTTTGTTTGCAAGGAATCTTTTATGTAATACATATATGAAGTGTTCGTAAACAAAATCCAATGCTTGTTATCGCATGAATTATCTTGCCCTAGCAAAATAATCATGATAAGTGCGTAACGAACGATGCAATTAAAAAGGTAATAAGGACAATATTATGATTTCCTAAATAGATAGAGATTATGGTTACTGGTATGTGTTTCGATATCGCTACTAAAATTATTAATCAGTTAAGGAATTAATTTACCTCGCGGTTGGAAAAGTTGATAACGAATCATGAAAAAAAAAGCATCTTGTAGCATGGACCATTTTTTGAGAATGTATTACAGAGAATATGTAATTACTGATAAGATTGTTTTCAGGAGGCTGCTATCCATGTGTTACGCATGTGTTATTGAGTGATTATTATTTTTTTTACATTTTACACTTTTCATTCGTTTTGTATGTTTCACGTGTTTCATACATTCGTATCGGTAACTGCACTTTACTGCATCAATATTTCTTCTCTGTTTACAATTAATTGTGAGTAACAATTTTTATTTCGTTTTTTAATATTTAAATGAGAGGGTGATTATTTACAAAATTCTATAGGTCGTATTTTTTATGGAATTATTTATCTCGGTGATTATCTTATTTAGGTTTATGGAGTACGGAATGAGATCTAATTAAGTACAGTTTCAGGCACGACCATTGAGAATATATAGGAGTATCTCACGCGTTCATTATCAAAAGAAAAGTATGCGTGCACAAATTTTTCGATGAAAAATGGCAAACGAACCGTTGAATTTATTGGGGTGAAAAAGGAAGGACGTCGAGTTCGGGTTGTAGATGGCACAGTAAAATTTGTAAATGTCCGGTGTTTCCGCCTTTGAATAACTATATATACAAAATAAATTTTTATTACGGTACTGAATGCGTAATAACTGACTATATATTTTTTGCGTTCGGGTTTCAAGGCAAATCTGTTTGCCCGCTAATTTAATAGCCTCGTTAATCGAGTTGCTACTATTTCGCACGATCAGTATATTCAGTCAAATATAATATAGGTTTGTTTATATCCTTACGATTAGGTATTAAAATCGAAAATTAGATTATCCACGTATCATTTCTTCTGGCAAATCTTTTTAAATCTACTCCGCCAGTTTTAGATTCGAATCCAAAAAATTTTTGAAGTACAAAAAATTATTTTTTGAACACTAAGCTTCGTATCATCACAATCAGTATTAGGCAAAATTACGATATCATGACTATTATCGGCATTGTCATTCTTCAATATAGCAGCTCTGTTGATCTATCTATACTCTTTCAATGTAATATATTATTGTAGTGATTCAACCGAGGAATTTTCATTAAATGATAACGAAAGGAGGAAACGTATATTTTGAAAGTTGCAAACCTACCTTGTTGACATTTTTAAAAACTAAGAAGCACCTAGTCTCACGAATATACATTTACGACTATCAGATATCACGCGACAGGCCTATACACTAGTGTTCTTTTTGTAAGGATGAGTCCTAGCCGGATTCCAGCCATCTGCATCCTTGCGCCAGAATAGGATAGGATACCTGGGGATTCTGACCAGCGATTACGCAAGAAGAATGCATAACAGGTTACCGATCGTAGGCTTCTTTCTGCCATATGCATAGTTGACCCAGAGAAAATACCAACAGAATGAATACTCCTTACTCAAGGTCACGCATCAGGATTATCACGTAATAAAAGAGTAAGGGTAAATAAATATTGAAATAAACAAATTTGCCTCGAGTCACCTCTCCATGGAAAAAGTAGTCACACATGCATTTGCCATTGCAAAACAAAAAATTCATTTCGCATATACATTGATAGCGGAAGCCAGCAATATAATATCTGCAAATATTACAATCTCGTCTACATCAGGAACTACTACTTTTTGTTACAAATTTCAACTTGATCAGTTCGAGCAATTCCTTAGGAATTTTATCTGCAAAAAATTTGATGCAAATAGACATTTTTCTCTGCCACAGCGAACCCATAAGACAGTTCCACACGTTACGCATAATCGTGCAAAAAAAAGTGAAAGACAAAAAATGAAGCACTAGCAATATATCTACATAGTGCTGGAGCAATCTGCATCCTTTGTCGATGAGAAACAATTATCAGATTCGCGATAAGATCATGCGAAGAATATGAGTAAAGGAAAAAAATGGCGGCAATGTTTATCTCTAACGAGAATCTGATTTAATGAGATTCCAACGAAGTGCGTCCTTCCAGGAGACACGTCAGGGGATACCAACGTCACGGAACAATACATACACAAAAGAGAATAAGAAATAAGGATAGCAAAGTGCCGATCACGTAGCCATTTCTGGTGTCCTGTGCTCTATTACATGTGTATACATAATGTATAAGTACGAAAGTGTCATCATTTATTTCTATACCGCCAGGACACGTCGAATGGGGACTTGCATGAGAAATGCAGAGACTGGAGTCTGATCACGTAGATTCAATGGCTGACATGATTGGCGGCCATTGTGATATCTCCATGAGTTTGTATTATAGTTCAAAATAATATCGCGTCGATTCGACTATGTGACTATGTATAATTCGATATCATTTGATCCGTGACTATTCATAGTTCGCTGGCAAATATTTGTCCGGGCAAAAAGGAGATTCCGCATTGTAAGTCGATAGTCATATTCATACGTATAATCGTAAAGGTCAAGCAAACTGATAAGGGGGATGCCTTAATCAGTTTTATTATATGATACGCTAATGGTATGATTTACTGCTTTTTCGTCATCGGCTTTTATTTTAATTTTCTTGTTTCTTGATCTGAGTCATTCGAGTACGGTTACAGTTATTAAAATGAAGATTAATTTCCTCGTTAGAAAGATCAATAAAAATTGTATGTATAAACGGATGTATTCGCTTTTTTATTTTTATTCATTGTAGATGTCAGTACATGTAAATTTTTCGTGAGGCACAACACGGTTGCATTTTATTAATTTACCATTGTCCAAAAAATGAATTCGCTCGTGCGCCGTTTTGAATTTTAACACTGGCCAGATGCAAATGCTAGTCTCATCTGTGTCTACGTTCAATAATTTGATTTTGTATGTACAACTCGGGCTGATTGGCTTTGCGGTCCATCTAAAATTGTTGTACACTCAAATACAGGAGAATATAGGTCAGGACAATTGTTATAGGTACAGGTATAGTCTTTGTTCATTTTCGTGTCTTAAAAATTCTAACCTGTAAAACGTGAACGTGAAAAACTGAAAGTAATGAAATAATCGTTTAATAAAAATATTTTATTTTAAGATTCAGAAAAAATTAACTTTGTGAGTTACGTTAAAGTAGACGAACACTGATTTTATTTCGCGGATGCTGCGTTGGAGCAGATGCAAGTCTGTCTATTTTTACGAACGTTCTTGTTTAAAGAGACGTTTTTACAATATATTTTTCCTCATCCTTTTTTACATTCAAATATATACAGAAGACTTTCCTAATATGTTCTTGCTTTAAAAAAAACTAATTTCCTATACGTTTCAGACAGTGACGTTAACGACGACACGTGTATTCCTACTGATTTATGGTTTATTTGATGTTTACGTTGAAACTTACCAATAAAAGAATAATATTATCTGTAAAGAATAATGCAGTACGTTTGTCATTAAAATTTTTATGTGGAATTGCAGGGTTTATTCAAAACTTAATAATTTATCTAAAAAACAATATAAATATAGGGGGAAGGTGGTGTAAGACGAGCCCCTTATGGATATAATGCCGTCAGAACAATTCCAAAAATATATTACGATTACCCCACCTTCAATTAATTTTTTGGGTAACCCATCTTGCCCCACCTTCCCCTATGTATGGAAAAATAGAAAAAAAAAACAAACATAACAGTAATTCGGGACTGGTTCCAAGATCGATGAATCATAAAAATCGAATCAGGTCTCATTGAAGTGACGATAATTTCAAGTTAATCAAAAATTATTTATTCCTGCATCAAAAGTACACTACACTTGCGGCATAATGATTTACGCTTCAAAATTTATGCAAGATTTACGAATTTTGTTATTCCTGTATTCAAAAGTATACTCCACTTACGGCACAACGATTTACGCTTCAAAATTTATACAACACTTATGGATTACTCGACAGTGTGCTATAATTATAGCAAGAGATTACACGTTTTATCGAGCGATCGCGCGGCTTCGATTACATAATTATTACTAGCTAGGAAAATCATAAAATTATAGTATACATATGCGATCGATACATAGATACTATTAATTACACTGATTAATATACGGAAGTAAACGTCGACCGTTATTAATCATTACATGCAATTAAATTACATTTTCTCACCAATATTCTTCACCATTAAGACCATTTTCAATTGTTACTTTATTTTTTCTCGAGATTCAGCAACTTTTCATATTAAATTTTACTGTAAATATTGAAACCCTTATGACTCTAATGACTGTATAGAGATACAAGTAGAGCAGAGAATTAAGAATAAAATTATTATGACAATCATGCTATAAACGCAACATGCACTAATTTAAAACTAAAAGCAATCCATATACATATAAATGTGTTATTACGTCATCTGCATGACCCAGAATTTGATTTTTCCCAAAAACATAAATTTAATCAATGTGGCAATTTCGAACGAGATTCATACGTTATCATGCACATACAAACACATCCTGATTTTAAAATGGCGAGTGCATAAAATACTCCAACATGTCCCGTGCCGTCATACCTAATAAGGTCATTTAGAATTTACTTGAAATCTATCGCTATCTAGATCGTCATGCTTCATACGTGTCTGCTCGTTCCAGTAGCTGCCAATAGTAATTGACCTTTGAACCGATTTAAAAATAACGTTGCGTTAGAAGGAGAAGTCGCCGGCTCGGAAATTGACTCGATTCATCGCTCAGCAACAGCCCAACTACCGGGCGGTTACTCTTCGCGTTGCGCGACGCTAATATACCTACGTCAATGTGTGCATGTAAGTAAATGCCTGAGTGCATATATACATATATGGGACCAACGGATTGGGCCTAATTGCCTTTTGCGTCACACGAAAAATTGCCGCGTTTAATCAAAGCAAATTGATGTGTTTAGCGTTGACCGTGTTTTTCAATTTTTTTTTCCTTTGTATATCCCTCCTGGTTTCTCCATGCTTAACTGGCGCTTGGTAACAACTCGTTGCTCTCAAATTTGAAATACGGGATATGCACCCTCTACCCTTTCTTATTTTTTTTGGATCAACTGTGTGGCCGTTGAAAAAATAATTTTGAATTTTATTGGCAATTCTAAGTAGTACATGTATTTAGTGGAGTTTTAACTTGCTTTTATGTATATTCGGGGAAATTTGCTGTATTCAGGTAAATAAGGTTAGGTTAGGTCTTAAAGACTGTTGCGTAAAGAGAATCGCGTCGGGCTTGGAGAACCTGGGTTATTGGCTTTAATAACGATTCCCGTAGCAAAGACAAATTCTATTTCTGGATGATGCGAATTGGCACATTTTAGCATATTCTACAGTGAGTGGCTTCTGCTAGCGATGATTTTGTGCACTATGTTGCATGCGCAATTGCTACGGTACAATGCACTATACAGTAGGATAATATAAAATTATAATAATTAAAATTTGCATTTTCCTTTTTCTTTTTTTTTTAATTGTTCAAAACGTTGATACTTCTTGGACTACCTTTAGATTCAAAATATTAAAAAGCGCTTCTGAGCAAAATGTTTTTGCGCATTGTCCCTTGGAATTCTTTCGATAAACAATATCAATGACGATCATAATAATTTGTTACGTAAGAATTATTTCGCGCCAGAGAAAAAAAGTAACGAGCATTACTGCAAATCAAAATTCTTCGAATTTCCATTCCTTGCTGTGTATGGAAAATTTTGAAAAACAGTACGCGAGCAGGAATACAGCGGTACACGAATTAGCAGGAAGCACGTTGCAGTGCAAGTGAATGATAATACAAAATAAGCGTGACTTCAATTTTTGAAAAATTAGAGAATAATTTCCATATGATAAAAATACGATGAGCCAAGTTAAAATGCAAATTCTTGAAATTACTTTCAGAGGCACAAGTGCCACAGAGGCTACATAACTAAGTAATGCATGACGCATAATTCGTAATGCACTTGGGACTATATTTGTAAGTGGAAGGACAAGTCAATGTTAAAACGAACATTTAAAGCAAAAGTCCTCATTGCTCGAATACAGTATATTCCATTTACCTCTATTCTAGCAATTTATTTTTGGACGTGTTATGTGAATTTTATATACTGTCGTTAAAATCTGATTAAATTTCTTCTCACATTAATAACAATTGTTTCACGTATCGTACACCAAATTCGTATGATATACAGCATCTTCACGATTAGATATCTCCTGAAGTATTAATATCGAGTGAAAATGGTCGTTAAATTTTTATGTCACTAATTATAAATGTAAATATGCACACTTTCATACGGAATATGGTACGACGAAGGCATAATTAATCGTTTTCATGAAAATTAAACGGATCACTACAGTTGCTTTAATTCTGACTATCAAATGTGAATATTTCATTTCCAACCTTCAATGTTATCAACGTAACGGAAGTGCCTCACTAAAGTTATAATTTCAACGTGCAATGATATGTAATAACGTCTTTGTTCGTTTGCTTTACCTCTTATATGAAAAATATACAATTATATTCTCGCTTGGCAAGCAGCATCGAGTATATATATACAGGGTCATTTAGGCCAAACGCATTACCTGCAGTTAGCTTGTCCATTTGATTTCCATGGCAGAACCAACTTCAGTTGATTAGTTTTTATTGAATAACTCCGTCTGTATGTATCTACAGGGTTATTCAGTATAAACGCACCATCTGAAGGTGGTTTTACCATAGACATTAAATGGACAGGCTGACTTCAGGTGGTACGTATAGCCTGAATAACCCTGTATAATTCATCCGCGATATCAGCTCAACGTTCAAGAGACTTAGTTACGCTGTAAACCATAACGAGACGTCCCTTCAAAGGGAAATTAATATTGCAGAAAGCATCATTAATATACTGTATTATACATACACCTACATCATTGATATACAGTATATACGTGCATTATATAGATATATGCTGGTTGGGATTGACTTCAATTTGAATAAACATATATTTATATTATTTACGTTATCATCGTTGTATCTTCGTTGTCTTTACTATAAATATTCTGCATGCTGCATCTTCGTGTACACGTGATTGATTTAAATTTAACGAAATTCAATAAATAAACGCTTCCTTGTTTTACTTTGTATCAATTTAGAGAATTACGGGATCCATTCATATTGTATTCTCAATAGGTACTATTTTTAACTGTGATGGCCAAAGTGTCTGTCGGACGAAGCATACTTCGTTGACTTGAATTTCCTCGATTTGTTATTCAACATTCATCATTTACACTATCATTATTCACTTATTCACTTACTCATCGTTTCGTTCTTGTTTCTCCCAAAGACTATCTCTTTGTATCTTCATAGCGAATTAAACGGAAAAACTGTAATTTATGACTTAGGTATGAATATATTATGACATAGGACAGTCACTTAATTATAAATTAGCATCAAAGCGATATATCACGAATTTTCTAATATTTCGCAAACAGTCTGTCGCGGTCGGTAAGGTAGAACGAATCCAAGTAAACGTGACGTGAATCAATTTTAATCCCGGGAAACACGCTTTTTCCTATCGTTAATTGCGGTTTCAACTTGTTTATCCCTTGAAATAGAGAAAGTTTATTTTTACGATTCCCAATGACTGCAACAGCAATTCTACTCTGAGCTCACGATACACAAAGAGAAGAAAAATTAATGGAAAAAAAAATAAAAGTAACAACAGCGAACCGAAGATTTTTGAACGAGAAATACAATTGAAAAAAGCATTAAAAAATCATGTATAAATATTAATGAGAAATTTGAAATACTGTATGTCAGAAAGCAAATTCGCAAACGCTCATTTCGTTCTTGCGGAAACGCGACTGACCTCGACCTTGAATATTAGCAGCATGTGTAGTGAAATCGCCATCAGCGCTCGTCGTGTCCAACCTTTGCAATCGCAAAGTTGGAAACGCGCCTCGAGAAAATAACGTCATCAGGAGACACGTGTCTTTTTAACAATTGTTTACGAGACATTTATCCCCTGTCGCCATGCCGTTCTTTTTTCCCCTTTCGCAAGCTCCACGCGTGTCCAACGAAAATAGCCGACGTGCGCTCGAACGTTCCTCGAATACGGTACCTACGTTGCTAATTAGAAAGATTTATATTTCTGATTATATTTCATATCTATAAACTGATATGAATTTATGTATACGCAGGTACGGTTAGTGCCTGCATTATTATTGGATTAGTACGAGTTTCTCCCGCATGCGAAAGACGTCTTAAGGAGATATATATATATATACCCAGAGAGGTAAAAAAAATCCGAATTTTTTGCTGTTTTTTATGTCTCTGCGTTTCAAGAATCTTCCTCTAAAATGTTATGCGGGAACTCGAAATATTCACGGAAATAGAAAGATTTTCTCTGAACTCACTCGGGCGGGCCGAGCAGCTTCGTCAAAACTTTAGAAGCATTTTTCTCGAAACCCTTCTTGTGACTTTGAATACCAACCATTTTGGGAATACGCCCTCAATCAAAATTCCAACACGTAGATATCGAGTTTTACTCGTATACATCACAATAAGATTTGATTTTCTTATTTCAGGTCACTGACGGCTACGCAATGTTGGCCACCAGAAAAAGGTTTTTTTTTAAACATGCCACGGGAGAAATTTCATAACTCCCCCAATTTTCAAAAATTTCCAATAAAAATTTTTCCACGTATACTTGAAACTGTATACTCAATGCTGAAGTAAAGATCTTAAAAAAAAATAGTCTCTTAGAAAAAAACTCCCAAAAACGATCTTTTCTCCGGCGCTCTGGTTGTATACATATATCCTCTTAATGGGCGCTGCAGTGACGCGATCGAAAGCGGAAGTAACATTCGCTCCAGATGATTCCAGTTATATCGATTGAATTGTTCAATAATAATAATAATAATATCGTAAACCTGATAAACATTTAAATGAATTCACAGTTCTCCTGTATTATAATGATTTTTATTACTGTGCATAAACGTATGATCTTTTGACGATCATATTAAAGGACAAATTTACAGCATCCATAATCTCAATTTAAGAATAAAAGATATTTTGTCTAAAAGTATACAGGAAGGTATTATTTTCTGTTTACATTGACATAAAACTGTAATTTATCTAATTGGTCCATTGTTTCATTTTATTTTACTGGTTTAATGATGAAAGGTAAATACGAGTGAATTTTAATGGAAATACAGGTACTGAGATATTTTTACTCTGGGAGTCTCAATGGTATGTTCATTGTTGGTTAAAGTATAAATATTATTAGTTCGTTGAAATACTAACTGCTCCTATACTATGTATGTACCAGTAAAAATAAAGCTAAGAGATATAAAGGGTTATTCAGTACAAGCGCACCACCTGAAGGTGGTTCTACCATAGAAACCAAATAGGCTAACATCACGTGGTGCGTTTGTCGTGAATAACCCTGTATACGTGGCAATTTCTTTTCGCATGTTAATATAACTGTAAGTAAGGCAGGAGTGCTCTATAAGTTTATGCGCATGTATGCATGTGTTTATCGTGAATGATGCAACCCGACTTCTATTAAGCTTCGTATACAGGGGTTCTCAAAATCCACCATTTTCTCATCGCTCACGATATTATCGACGTAGTCGATGGTGGCAATTATTCAAAATTTTGTAACAATATTTTTCTCTTCTTTCATTAGCATTATTAAAATTTATTCAAAGTTTTATGTTTTTCTCACTTATTTGTTATCAAGACTGTAGTGCTAACGTTACTCTCCTAAGTGAGGGTAACATATCAATTATAATGAAAATCAAATTCTGCTTTGAGTATTCAAACTTCACCTTATCATTGATTGCTATGTATAAATCGATTAATTGATTTCTTCACGATGCCAGTATAGAAAAATACAGAAGTCTTCTTACACCAAGTTTATTATTATTGTTATAATATAAGGTCAATCTGTTAATTGAATATAAAATTATTGTTAATTTCAGTAAATATCTTAACAGTCATTTACCCACTTGAATGATGCTTTACTTTACTTATGATACATGTCGGTTTACTTTGATGATGGCTTAGAGTGCAAGTTTACTTGACGAATTTGCCTTTGAGCTTGGATTAATTCTTATTCTTATTGTTGGATGCGCTAATCCTATTGCGGTTAGCAAAAATAGAAAGAGCACAGAGTACAATCACAGACTATAATGATCAAAGAGAAATTTGATGACAAATTGTTTTTATACGGATGTTGCAAAGAAAATTTTGAAAAATGTAAAAAAAAACCGTTGCTTGAAAAAGATCATGATGTAATTATGTGCCTAATGACACGATGTGTCATACGAGAGCGAGGCTGACGAATGCATCTGAGTAAATACTGAGAAATAGCAATAAGCGGGAGAGCCAATAATTATTAGGCAGACTGATTGCCAATACGCGATATACACGTGCTAAACTTTCACCTTGAGTCACGCATAAAGATTAGCAGATGCGATGCCAATGTACTTACGGCTGTATTCGCATGTGCCACATTATACGCTAGCTCGCTCGCTCCCAAGTGAAATACAAAAAGAAAGAGAAAGAAAAAAAAGAGAAAGAGTGCCTGTGAGAGAGTAAAACAGGATCGGCAAACAACGTGTGAGTGAACTTTGAGTTCGACGACCTGCATTATTATTCTACCACTTGCTCTCTTCTCTCCAGCATATTTACTAGAGCTACATAACTATTCGTAGGTGGTGTGCATTTCATGATTAATCCTTTATCCTGATTACTCCGATGAAACGTTATGAAAGTTTTAAGCAGTAAAAAATTCAAAAAAATTTTTATTGTACGCGGCCGCTGTGCGAGATGCCCTCAAAAATTTGTTGATCATGTAACTTTCTAAGATTTCCGGGTTCAGAACTGACAGTTACACAGCAGAGCTGAAGCAAAGTACAACAGGACACTTTACCGTTTCCTGGTTGAGATTTTGAAGATTGGACAATGATTTTTTTTTAAATCCGTTATTCGTTTATGGAGAAAATTATTCGAAATTGACAGTTACGTTAATTTGGAATATTCAACTATTTTTCTCGTACCTATCGCCCAATAAGGTTGTTGTTGTTTTCGTCACAGCTATCGTCATCCGTAAATCACCCTTAATTCTTAAGCAGGGAAATGGCCACTTAGTTTGACTGTTGCGTAGGAAGTTGTTGACTCTTTTCGCTGCGCTCATGACAAACTACTCTCTATCCCTGGAGAACCGTCGTTACCATTACTTTCTTAACCTTTTGACCCTTATTCCTGTATTTCCTCTTCTTCTCTCTGTGTTAATTATTTTACGGCCAGTCCGACGCTTGGCTTATTATGCTGCACAGGGAAGAAATTATGAAGACGGATATTACCAATCTGAATAAAAATGGTGTCTGCGCACAAAAAATCTTTAATAAATGAATTCTTAGAATATCTTCAACGATAAAAGTCTGATTAAACGTTATTGAGTGAAACTGATATAGCGATCTATAAAAAAAAAGGAGAGATATAAATATTGAAAATGGGCCAAGTGGAACGCGCGACGTAGTATACAAATTTTCGAAATGTACATCAACAAAGAAAGCCCCCCCAAAAAAAATATAAGTTTGCTTTTTAATTTCTTCATTTGAATTGCGTCAGAGGAAAAAGAAATAGGGTGGAGGAACAACAGGTGAATTTTAGAGTTTATTTTCATCATTACTTCAGTGGAAGATAATGTGACTAATAAAAGAGGGAAAGAAAAAAATTTTAATGGATGTATAGCGAATTCTTCATTCTTGTTATTGTGAAAAGGTAGAAAGGCGATAACGTTAAGAAAAATAAGATAGCACAAAGAAAACGATGATTTCGTCTGTCGAATTTCACGTAAACGAAAGAATTTGCCAGCCACCTGACAGCGATCGATAAATCCTGACCTACGTCACACGTTTTATCATTGTCGGTGTTGATCAGAACGAAATTCTTTACCGAATCCCTGTTGTATTTGAATTTATAGAGCTACTTTACTTTGAATTCATAAACTGCGCCATAAAAACATTCTTTTTGAATTCCCGTGGGTTATCCCAATGTCTATCACACACACATCCGGCCTTTGCCCATTTCGTTTTGACAAAACACGTTGGACGCTCTCCACGGGCCTGAATGATGTTAGAAAAATATTTTCTCCGATATTTTCTTTCCGTGACCTAGATAGTTCATCCTGTTACTTTTTTTCGAAAGCAATTTAAATGTATTTTAAAAATAATTTTTTACGGAATATATTAACAGTAAATTTTTAATATACTCGTGACGTACGTTTTATATTTGATACGTTATTTTAAGATTCACTTATTATCCCTGTTATTGTCAAAATTTAATTCATCCAAAACCGAAAGGCAATTGTCTTATAGCAAAAGTAGAAGATTTTGTTAGATCCTATGGATAAAGTATTTCCCTAAATAATGGACGTTCAATGTGTACATATTTTTTTTCCTTTGCATCAGAGAACGATATATGCGTTATGATATTTTTCAACGTAATACCAACCTCCAGAAGTTACGAATAGTTGAGTTGTTATGATATTCCGGAATATTAGCATCAGATGAAAAAGCCCTACTTACATGCTGCTTAGTCTCAACTATAGATGTCATAGTTGAATTTGTTACGCAAACTGGCAGTAAAACATGGAATCAACGTCTTCAGGATTTTCTCTCAACGATGACACGATGTATGATAGATAAATATTATCATTGCAAAAACCTATTGCAGTTTCAACCCCTCAGTTTCAAGAGACGGGAGCATGTGTAGTCTGGCTACAACATCAGTGTCATTCAGGGGGACTCTTTTACGTTATAACCCATAAAGAGGTGGCCCCTCAAAATTACAATGATCTTATGGCTCAACTATACAAAAGAAATAGATATAACGTAACATGGACACGACAGTTTTTTTGAAAAAATTTTTGAAAATCATCGCTAATTTATACTCTTTATAGGTGCAGTACTTGATTCCATATTAATAAGGTATATAAATTTGTATATTCTTCTTTCTTGAGACTTTAATTCATATAAAATAAACGCTACTAAATGCTTTAAGGGAACATAGTCACCTTAAGAATTCTGAAAATGAAATTTTATTTTATTCTTGCGTTTTCAAGGAAATAGTGTGGAAATATAGGAAACAATTAGTCGTTGCTGAAAGAACCATAATTTTATATTAAAAATTGTGCTTTATTCATATTTAATATTTTAAACCATATGATTCTCTAAAACTTTAACATTAATTTACTCTAAACCACATTTTTATACGGTTTTCGTAAGGTTCAAGGAGTAGAGTTATTCGAATCAAAAAGTTACAAGAGAGCTTTTGTGTTCCTAAGAACTTATTCTATGGTTCGAGTGTTGGAATTTTTTATTTTTTGAAAATTGACAAAACTACACCAATTTTTTCTAAAAAAAACAATGTTTGTTTTAAAAAAGTGTATAAACAATGTTTGTTTTAAAAATGTGTATAAACAATACAATATCTCAGCCATTTTTTATGTTTTTTAAAATCCCAACACTCAAGCCATAAAGTATGTTGTTAGGAATAGAAAAGCTCTCTTGTAAGTTTTTGATTCGAATAACTCTATTCCTTGAACCTTACGACAACCATATAAAAATGTGGTTTTAAGTAAATTAATGTTAAAGTTTTAGAAAATCATATGCTTTAATGTATTAAATATGAATAAACTGCAATTTTTAATGTAAAATTATGGTTATTTCAGCATCGACTAATTGTTTCCTATATTTCCACACTATTTCCTTGCAAACCCAAGAATAAAATAAGATTTCTTTTTCAGAATTCTTAAGGTGACTATGTCCCCTTGGAAAATCAATTTTTCAAATTGTGTGAATGATTAATAAACGTAATGACGTATAAAAATATATCATTCATTTATTGGCATATTCAATAAAGTAATCAATACTATATTGGCAGGTAAATTAATGATTATTAACTACACCATGAAATTATTACTAGTCATGGAAAATCAGTTGGAAAAATTACTGATATATTTCCGGCTTCTACCAGAAAGATAAAAAAAATTAATGATTATTCAAGTTCTCGTATAAACTTTTGGACTATTTGTCATAAGACATCATAATCGATCTGAAAAAAATGATATCATGAAACAATGTTAGTAAATTGGCAAAAAAATGCAAATATATATTCAAAATTTATGAAAAACCGTCAATTCTTAAAAGAATCTTAATGTCAAATCTCGTAGAGACATACGTAACTCACCTTATAGGCTGAAGCACTAACCACCAATACTAATCAGCGCTACTAGTAAGGCAAGTAGCAATTTAGTAGCAGCCATACGTGGTACTGATAGCGGCATTAATGGTGTTCGTAGTGAAAACAAAATGGAGTGTATGTGAAACACGTATGTGCGCGTAGTTAAAGAGGCAAGCTGGGCACATGGTGTGTAAAAATACGAAAGGAAAATAAACGCAGAGGACGTACTGGGTTTCCCGTGCCCGAAGCCTGGGAGTAGTACAAATAATAAACAGAGTCCAGAACGCGTGGAAAATGTTTCGAAAGCTACGACCGTATCGTGAACAATTAGTGAAAACTTTTTGAATTCAAAAAATGCCTAACTGACGATGAAGATTGGCTATGATTCGAAAATAAGTAATACGATTTTTTGTTTAGGAGTGTCTACATTATGTATAAATTTTGGTAACACGTTTTCACAAATTTCCCAGATACGACTCTGGTAAAACTATATATATAAACTTATTCCTGGTGCATTTTTTACTTTCACGATTCAATGATTTGTCTGAAATTCGTATGATAGTTATATTAAAAACAATTAGTGTAAAAATCTAATAAATTACGCAGAATCGCTTTATGCATATTATGGAGAATATAATAAACGCGTCGTTTTGAACCGAACAAGAATATAATATTATGTGAAAAATTTTAAAGTCAAAAAAGTGTTATTAACTTTCTTCTTTATCGTCGAACAACATAAATATAAAGTGATAGTGCGTATTACACAAAAAGCCACTAAGGTGAATTACATTTTGTTTTGCACTTTAAAACCTTTTAAAAGTCATGATTGATCGTCAGCAAAGAAAGACAAAAAAGGAGTAGTTTGTTCAGTCTTAAAGGGAAACTAAAATTTTCTCGTATAGCAGGTATACACTCAATCGCAGTTCTTCAATTGGAAAATACAAAAGTACTGCTGCCTCCGAAATTTTGAATCTTTATCTTACCTTAGATTCGTGCGATCATTGATAAGGATTACTTCCGATACCATATAACGCCTATCAAAAGACTCGGTCGATTCTGTCGCCAAGTACAGTCAGGTTATATTCGTACGTGAGTGGGAAGAATTCAAATGCAAGGTCAATTTTAATATTTCTTTTCGAATACTTTCGAGTGATGTAACCAGCCTGAGAACTATGCTTGTAATATATGTCATTGTTTCACTGGTTCAGAACCGTGAGAAAAATGAATTAAACAGTCTCGCGCCAAAGACAAAAGAGCACTCCATCAAAACAATTCCACGTCAACAGAGGGTCGGATTTAATTGATGCAGAATCTTGAAAAAAAAGTTAGCCGAGTCCACAAAAGCGCCATAGATAAATTTATCTTGATCAGTCGTAAAAAATATTATGAAGTATAGTCAAAACATCTTAACGCATCATATCGTGATATAAAGCTATACTCATACTCATTATCACGACTGACGTTGGCCGCATGGCGGATCCTACTATTGCAACTTCAAAAAAAAGAAAAAGGAATATCAAATTCACGGTCGCTTGTACTCACTGGACTGATCCACACGTGTACAATTTTTAATTCAGGGGCTTGATGATTCTCTTAATGATTCATAGTGTAAAGGAGTCTCCTCATGTCGCGACCCGACAATACACTTGCTTACCCACGATATCTACTGTCTACGCTTGCTCGCTTGTTCTTTATTTCTGCTCCGTCCTGTTTACGAGATTCTTTATTTCTATTTGTTATTCACTATGCTCTTTTTGTTTCTTACTCATTTTAACACCTTGAATCTTTCACTTTGTCTTATTTGTCTAGATAGGCGATACACGAAAACGTAGAGTGAAATGTATTTTCTTTTTGACAGACGGAAAACAATGAAATCCTTAGCAATTACGCGTGCTTCTTCATATTAAGGAAATATACATTAAAAGTGAAAAATTTAATATATTTTAGTGGAATAACAATGCAGATGCATATTTCATAACATACATTCAAAGTCATGTGTGACTTGCTAAGGATTTCATTGTTATCCGTCTATTAAAAAAAAAAAAACATTTTCCCCATGGAACGACTGTGTATGAAGATATTGTGAAAGAGAAATGTCACTGCTACATTTATCTTTTTACAATTATGCATATTAATATTATAACGGTAGACATTCTGTGCACAAGTGCGTATATAAGAATTTTGAGATATAGACAGAAATTCCTGGAACAAAGATTTACCTTCAGTCCATTTAATTAAGACCATTGGTCATGACATTCACAAGAACCAGGTCTCGTGGTAGTCACGCACGATTACCGATTCGATCTTATCCACAGGACAATAAAAAAGAATGTACAAAAAAGACGACTAAAGCGAAAAAATAAAAAGGAAAAAAGCACGAGACTGCGTGTGCCGCAGGTTTAATCATGCACATTACATCTTGCAATATCGGGCCGTGAAGCATGATCCTACAAAAAAAAAGTAAACTAAGAAAAAGCACCGAATAGTGTGTGAAGATTAATCTATCTCATCCTTAGTAATACTTAATAAAATACAGCTTCAATATAATTTCGATATATAACATAATTTCGATATATAACATAATTTCGATATATAACATAATTTCGATATATAACATAATTTCGATGTACATAACAAACCGAAGCATCCTCACGTATTGTATATCCACGTGTGCAAAAGAGCCCAACCGAACCGTTCGATAGTCCAGAGAGGAATGAGCAGCACGAGAGGATCGAGTGAAAAAAAAACAAAAGTCGGCCGAGCATCGATGGTTCGTGGTGGGGATGGGATGGTAGTGGGAGAAAGTAGCAGAGAGTTGAGCATGACGGTAGACATGCTGGTTACGGCCACTGGTGGGGATCAGGCTGTATACCCGAAATCTTGGCCTCGCGATTATAGAATGGACTAGCGGGCTGGAGTAGAAGGAACTAGTTGGAATACGGCATAAACAGCATTTAAATTTATACGGCGTCCACACTACTCTCTGCGAGTCCCATCGTGTATGTACATAGATGAGACTTGTACTATGCTATTGCTAAATAAAACACTGTGGTACGACTTACGTATACCGTAGGGGTGCTCTTCGTAACCCTACTAACTTAACATACCGATTAACAAAGAGAGTGGATGCACATGTACAGTTCAATCCTATAATATGTTTCATGATACAAATTATTGCATCTCTGTAGTCATTCTTTCGCCCAATGGTTGATGATACTTGAGAATGAAGTGCATAGGAACCTTCCCAAATCAGTCGTACAGGTCCTACAACTAAAAAATCAGACCCCTGATTGGCCAAAACTCATAAAAAATGTTGACCAATCAAGAGTCTGGTTTTCCGACTAGTACGACTACTCTAACAAAGCTAGCAAGACTTCCCAAGCATTATCAATATTAGAAAAATTAGTAAAACATTAAAAGATTAGGACTGATTGGTCCCCGTGTCATCTTTAAGCAGGGAGCAAACACGTACGAGTAAAGGGATAATGTACGTGGTGACAGATTGACCGACGGAGTGATTATTGAATTATATTTACGCCAATCGACCAAAACAATATATATTTAGAATACAGCTTGGTTTTCTTTTTTCATAATTACGCACTATATACCAATCGCATGTTTTCTATTATTTTTAATTAAACATGTCTTCCCCCTTCACTTAACCCAATACGAACCTTCCGTGTCTTGGTTTAAGGCTAAAACGTTTTTCATTCTAAAAAATCGTTTATACGTGATTGGTACATTCGCAATAACTACTATGGACAGTTAAAGATAAGATGCGAAATGCAGTAGCCATCGTCAATATTACAAGAGTATCAATTATCGCATCGATACGGTATACTTTGTTTTTCTTTCTCAAACTTGTTTTTGTCCCTCTTACTCTGGATCCTCAGCTTGAGAATCACTTGGGAGATCAGGTGATGGGCGTGGCGTTAGTAGAACGCATAAACAACACGTGACACCACCTTATAGTAGTACACACGCATCTCTCTCTAACACACGCATCAACACCCACGCGACAAATAAACGTATATACATACGGGCTTATTTTCATAAGCGAACGTGTCCGTGCACACAAATTCGTATCTGACTGCAAGGAGAGAGAGAGACAAAAACTGAGACAGAGAATGGAACATCACCCAACCTAATCCTATCCGGACACTGCACGCACACGCTATGCGTAACACACACACTGACACACGTGAATTGACTCCAGTGATGATATTCCCACCCTTCAAGGCAGCTTCGTTCGTATGCACTCTGTATCTGCTTGTATCGTCTCTTCGTGTACTTATTCCATTCGTGCTTGACCTTCTACGATAATACGGCTTTATAATAACGATAAGCCAAGTTCATTCTCTCGAATCTTACTTCCGACAAGAGTAACGTCTGCAAGTAGAGATTAAAATTTTTTAAAATTCTTACTGTCTACGACGTACCCAAACTCTTCGGGTACAAAAGAGTTTCGATAAAACACAGTGAAACTAATATTTCAAATTAAGGTATGTTTTTGGAAAAATTCATAGACAATGATGCTTGGTCCATTTATTTCTAGGCTTTTCAATTGATAGTTGCACTGCTCGGTCGATAGGGCAGTGCACTGTACTTCGTGCGGTGCATACGACTGCTCAGAGGCGTTCCGAGGCTTGGCTATTTCTATATTACACTGATCGCATACATAATAGGTTAGGTGTACGATTTATGCGCGTACAGAAACGTGCCGTCGCACACGTAAGGCTCGTCGCGTGTGATGACGTTGTACATGAGTATATAGATACGTGTGGATCTGACTTTATGTGAACGCTCACCTCGATGCATTGACGGTTTTGCAAAACACCTTTTTTTGTAATCAAACTCCAGGCGTAACTTACTAAATGACAGTTACATTTCAGCGGTTTTATAGGTTTGAGCTTTGTGAACGTTTTGGGCGACGGTATACATATTTTTGAAAAGATTACAAATTTCGATTTTGAATGAATTGATCGTATCAAGGAAGTGCCGGTTGCGTGGATATCTTCCGTGAAATTTAAATTCTACTTGTGGCTCAAACTCATGACACTATACTGGTGGACGAGACGTTGCGAATTATGTATAGCGAAATAATGAATTTAAACCTTTGAAAAGAATTTTAATAGGACGACAATAGACGTATTTTCAAGATGGTTGTCTTATGTACTGTATTTTGATAGTTTTTCTGTCTGCTGATTTCATCGGATAATGAACGATCGTTAAGTCTTAATGTTATTTTTCACTTAGAAAATGTTCTACGAATATTCTGAAATGTCTAACGTCACTTTTCGTCTCTTCTACACCGTTTCTATTTCCGACTGCTCGTTCGTGGAAAGCTACACGTGGCTGCACCCACGAACGTACGTTTTCGTGGATGGGACATAGTATATACTCGGCTTGGGAGTTTATCTGTAAGGGTTTACAGTCCGGATAGGAATTTTACCTGGGAAAAATGTTGCACTTAAAGTTGTATAAAAATAAAATTGACAACTTTCTTATGAAGAGGTATATATCTATGGAGTACAGGTGACGATTGCAAAATTATTTTCGTTCCTGTACAATTTTTTCATGATCACCCCCTCGTACTGTCTCAAAAAAATGCGAGGACAGCAAAAACTTAATTTTTCCGTGTAGATAGCAAATGTACTGGTAGCAAAATAAAAGAATTTCATAAAAAATAAAAAAAATATTTTGCTATGGAAAGGCTTCATTACAGCCATTATGATTCTCGTTGCGTGTTTATGATATTAGGCTACGTCAAGATGTCTCACATTACGATGCCAATGGCCACTCTACATGCTATGCTTATCGTCTTTTCTATTGCCCAATGAATAACAATAGGCGCCAATGTTGTTATGGTTACTGGCATAATTGTTTACATCAAACAAAGATTTCATTTGCATTGTATTATTATAGTATGGCGTTAAAACACGTGCGAGCATTTCGTTTAATTTCCGTAGAAGGTTGAATGTAAGATAGCAGCAGGATTTGAAAAAAGCGAGTGGGAATAATAATAGCAGACCACGTACTGAAAGTGTGCTTGATATTTTTATGCGCGTAACAAAGATACCTATTCATAAAATATTTCAAAATGGTGTGTATATCTATATACGAATGGGGTTGTCGAGTGCAGTCATACGTGCAGGACTCGACGGGAGACATTGAGAAAAAATAGATTTTAAAAATCGCGCTAAGTGTATGTCATCAGACGTGCCCAGAAGTTCACTTGTTCGTTTCAGTAATTTTTAAGAGATATTAACATTCTGGATCATCCTGTAACTGGGTGATGTAAGTTCAGCTAGGTATAAAGTTGGCCATAGTAAATCGGTATATACCGTGTCGTGCAATATCTGTGTCCCGTATGTGCTCAACGTTATGACGTATAACGAACCTCCATTACCCTTCATACTCCATTACTTTTGAAACGCCACCTAATTTTTTTCACGCCAAAACGAATCCAGCAAAGTAAACTTTATTAAAAAGACACTTTTAAGAGTTTTTGAGGTCACTGATCAAAGATACGTCCTCGAATTAAAGGATTTTTTTTATTACACAGACGATAAATATGTAATTTCCATAAGACAACTATTTTCACGCAGTTATATAAAGATGGCGTTGTTTGTCTTCTACCCACGATGCTTTTCTTACCAGGCAATCGCATGGCCAAGCCAAGAGCGAAGAAACGGGGTGCCGAAACCTCCAAAGAAAGTCGTGTTGAATTAACATAAAATTATTTACAAGGGACATTAAGGCGCGTTTCGTGAGCACGTTTGTACGTGGTAGTTAATAGTTCCTAACTAAACCTATGTAAATCCTTCTTCACAGAATAGATTACAGTCAGCGTAGGAGACCATAGATACAGTCTAGCCGCGACATTAGTTTCACATTCAAGTGACTCCTTACGTTACCATAACGTTAGCTCACGTTGAAATTTCTATGAAAACACGGAAGAAAAAATTAAATAGGTGTATGCACAAGAGTGCAGTGCCTATGCGTCCTTACTTTTCTTTTTCTCTTACCTTTCAATAACCTATACCTTAAACCTGTAAAAAGTTCCTGACTTAAACCCACAGTGGATAGGCCAGTGCTAACGCTTTTGAGGTGATAACGCACTACTTCAAATTTTACGATCCTTTTAAGCACTTAGAATTACTCGTAAGGGTATATGAAAATTCTAAGGGTGCGATAGGCATGTATTTGGTTGTACAGTAAGCAGTACTGTAAAACTGGTTGTGAATCGATTCCTTACATAGTCGGTTCACGAGTTCGATGTATTTTTTTGACAGATCCGAAACAATGAAGTCTCTAGCAAGGCACACGCGTCACTGCATATCATTTTTCCTACACACTACAGTAGACTCCCGTTAAGTGTATTCTCGATAAGTGTTCGCTTCACTCGCTTATCTTGAACTTCGGGGCATTCGGATTATCCCCACTATCAGTTATTGAACGTATCGTCGTACAAGCGCGGAAGGACTGCGTGTTTGGAAACAAGTAAGGACAACGAATTCTGATAAATATCTGTTGAAGAGTGGGGGCTCCCGTTAAGTACTCGTTTTCTTCGAATCGCCTTCCCCTACACTTCCAAAAACGTACGCTTAACGAGAGTCTACTGTGTGCAAACCCATGGCTTTGCACTAAATATATATTTTTCTATTTTAGCATATATTTACACTATTTTATCAAAAAGCACGTGTGATTCGCTAAGGATGGCATTGTTTTCGAACTGTCAAAAAAACACATTAATCTTGTGGACTGACTATACGTTCCTTTTATAGCAGAACGTCACAACCCATAGCCCTTACTGGGATAAGCTGGGACATTGAAAGAATAAAATTCGAATTCTAATCTTGATGTTGAGACACTTGATCGTTAGTTAAGGATAATATTATTAACGAATTATAGTCCTGTACGGAAATGCCGTCCTTGGAAAATCTTGATTCATTCTAGAAAGACGTTGCAAGTACGTCCGACTTTTTAATAAGAAATTACTCAACGAGGACGTAATGTTATAGGACAGATCAGGCAATTAAGAAATAAGTTTAATTTAAGCTTATTTTCAACTTTCATCTTGAAGTTAATGTTTACCTTTGAACGACGAATTTTATGTTTAAATTGTTCAGTTAAAACCCAAATAAAGTTTCTACCTTTCACCTGCATGTCGACGACCTGTTACATGAGAACGAGGATCGATGGTGAATCGAACGCCTGAGGATTAGATCCAAGAAATATGTAGAAGAAAGTTTTAATTACTGTTCTAATTTTTTTTAATAATAACTATAACGCCACGTATACTGTATTATTAAAAGTATAAGAAATTAAATTCTTAATCGTTTTATATAGATGTCTGCTGTTACTTATATATTTAAATAATTAAATACGTACAAGTGTCCTCTACTGTGTATATAGGGAAGTTACGCGCATCGATCGTAATGGGACGGAATCGGAAGATTTCGGAACGCAACAGGAGAAGGAAGTGTTCGAGGAGGCGATGGCGGACGTGACGACATAAGAAAACGCTATAAGCAGTAGTTATGCTATTTCTTTTGTGTTATACTTACATTAGTCCTTTTTTTCATTGATTTTTTAAGACTATTTGCTTTTTTTCAAATTATCCATCCTACATGTATATTCATAAAAGATACTCTGTGTTGAGCATAAAAATAAAAGTACTATAATAATATATACACTCATGCGTGATCGCGTCTATCGATTTGACATGGATTATCAATATTCAATCAATAACAACAATCGTCTTTCAGATACCAAGCAAAATCATTACCAAAAATT
Organism: Pachycephus smyrnensis; assembly: GCA_030142225.1. Taxonomy (NCBI): domain Eukaryota; kingdom Metazoa; phylum Arthropoda; class Insecta; order Hymenoptera; family Cephidae; genus Pachycephus; species Pachycephus smyrnensis. The sequence continues at coordinate 237,703 of JARQST010000580.1, forward strand.
GTCTCATTACGATTCCCATTAGCAACTATGTGCCCCGCAAAAAATCTCGCCAGATTGGAATTCTTAACAGTCATCGCTATTTTTTACTTTAGTATAACCATCATATATGAATTAAAATGACCTGTTGATTGAATTTTCAAAAGTCGATTTCTTTATGAAGTATGTATTAATAGGAGCCAAAGAATAGATTAGACGGTTAAACAATATATTTCTGTTATGCGTCAAGTAATATTTTCTCATAAATATTACCGCATAGCTTAATGATAAAAAACCATTCAAATTTCTTGTGTATGAATCAAGTGTCATTACGGTGTGATATAACGTTAACCCTGGGTCAGACTACGACATTTTAGTGAAGTTAACTAGTGGCGGTCACTAAATTTTACCGTCAAAGGTTCTGGTGTAATAAAAAAAATGTCGGTCGCCTTGAAGTAGGGAACTGAGCAAGTCAGACTGTCCTTTGGGCAGGGCCAGGTCAAAATAAAGACATTTTGTAGAAGTCAACCACTTAGGTATCATTAAATGTCATTGAAAAAGTTTTGGTTTCTTTTAAGAAATTCAACGAAAAGTTCAGATTGCTGCTGGGTTTACTTTACTAAAATGTCTTAAACTGACCCAGGCCTATGAACAAAGTTTAGTAGTCAGTTGAAGAAATGTTGATAAGTTGAAGTGGAAAATGTACCTGTGAGACTTTTGATTTACCTTGGTACTTCATAGCATTATCAAAAGGTGGCACATATCCAGGAAATCTTAACGCGCATGCGCAAATGCAATTTTCTTCATCATTATTCATTTACTCGTAGTCCCACTGAATGTCTTAGTCTGACTTTTCATTTATTCCTCCATGTAATTCAGGAGGTTAAGGGCACGTGATAATAATACTTTTATAATGCGCAGATTACTGCAAAATTTCTTAAAAACTGCATAAAATATATGCATAGACAATACATTATATTTGCATAATACATCACATTTCAGTTACTCCACATTAAATAATCAATTACTCAATCTACTGTCTTACACTTTGCAAAATTTCATTAGGATAAACGAAATTACTGAAGTTCAAGTGAAGTACCATTTCCGTGAGATAGCCACGTGCCGTAGTCTGTTTTCTTCCAATTTTAACACCCAATATCAAAACTCCGAAAATAAATCAGCATATCAAGTTATCAATTCAATAAAAATTGACATCGTATCAAAAGTATGAATTTCAACTTTCAATTCAATGACTATCACCTATCTGTCCTTCCAAATCAATGCGATGAACCATACTTCGTTTATCACAACCATGATTCCAAAATTCCACTATAATACCCAAATCCAAATAGCACATTTGAATTTGGTTTCAACACACTCGAATCCCTCCACTCTCCTCAACTCCCTACTTGTCCCTATTGATGATAATAATTTCTTATAAACTGGATTAGAATGGTGAAACCACGATTTCCAAACATGCCCATACCGATAACCCTTATTAAGTATAGTAAAGGCCCAAAGCAAAGTAAGTATAGAAGGCCACCAAGAGATCACGCTCTATCGTGTAAGATCGTGTGGAATCACGTGGCCACTTGTGACGTCAAGACCCTTTGTGTCCAAAGGCCTTGACGTGAAACGGCCCAAGGCCTACGTGACCGAGGGCGTATCGACAATGTCCTTAGGCTAGGGACGAGCTTAGCGCGACCATCTAAGTGATGTAGCAGACAATGAAGGGAGTTGGAGGGGAGCTGCGCACTCTCGGTGGTACGTCCAAGCATATCAGGGGAACCTGGACTGGAACCAGGAGGGAACGAAAGGGACCCAGACGTAATGGGAACCAGAAACGAACTTAAAGAACCTGAGGAATCAGTTAGAAACAGGTCCACCCGTCTCTGACTTCTCTTTGCTTCCTTCGTCTCTCATCCCAACGTCTCTGTCCCTCTCACTCGACTCATGCTCATCCTTTTTTCTCTTTCTGTTTCACTCATTTTTTTTTCCTACCTAACCTATCCATCTCAAGGAAACTGTAAAGTACCTTTACTAAACGTCGTACCAGCTCATGCTGATGTTCGCAGCTTAAAATTTGATTTTGACGCAAACTTCATTTTTCACGTGAGGTGACTTTATTTTGAATTGTAACGATGTTATAAAATATCGGGACAAACAGGTTTTCCTTGAAGCGTAAAAGGCTAAAAATATACTGTGTAAAGAGATAGGTATCTTTGTGTCTTTGTCTTCTGCTGTCTTCTGTACGAAGTCATATCCTTCTTGTCCTCTTTCTCCTTACTGAAAAGCGCTGAATTGAGAATCGTGTCAGCAATATGAAGGTACATTTATGTAGCCATTATGAACATCATACATAAATGAATAATATTAAATTGTACACAAGTGCCTGCTAGCCTTGCATCAACTGTTCGTGCATATATATGTATATAAGTGTTTATAACGTACCTGCCATTGTTAAATATTAGCCAAAAATAACAATTGTTCTCCCTATTTGATATTCTTATTAAATCTTATCCTTCTTCATTGTTTTAATATACATTTTTTATTTGCATTTTTTGAAATTTTCTACTAACTTGAACTCGATTATCGTGAAAATATTTCACGATGCTTGAAGTACGTGCAAAAATGTTCGTTTGACATATGTTAAATTATACCAACAACCATGACCAAATATCCTCGCACTTTGTGAAATATGACAAATATCTTTTTTTTCACATATTACACAAGACAGTCATCTGTACAGTAGCTACCTATGCGTCACAACAATAGTAATTTATGCGAAATAAATAACGAAAATATTTACGGGTTAACTTAGCCAGGTTTAACCTAATAATCCAATTAGAGAAAGCAAATGCGAAAAGAATCGTAAATACAAGCTGGTGCTAAATTCGACTTAAACCATTGCGAACGTACGAGGTGCGAAGCACGTTTTTCATAGTAGTACTCTAATTTTCAGTTTCTTTCAAAAAACATTGATTATTTTCTAAAAGTAATAATAACTGAGCACAAGCCACGCCTCCTCTTGCGTGCATAGTACGTAGCTCTAATTGGATCCACGTATATCTCACAAATATTGACCTCCTTATTATGATTATCGAAGAGTCAAATGCTTCCCGCTACTTCGTACTCAACACTTTGCACTTGCGTGTCAGAATAGCCGTGAAAATCTATATACATATACATATAAATATAGTTTTGCGCCAGTTAACAGCCTGACGCAAAAATAATACAAGTACAGTGTTAGTCTCACCGAGGCTAATTTCATCCTCGTCATGGATGGATGTCATATGGATGTCAATAAACCGTTTATAGACCTTGTCATAATGTCTCTGAAACTATGCACGCTCTATGGCAAGCAAGGAAACCAGATGTCTCTGATTACTTCATGGATAGAGTTCACCGACCAAATAATTATTTTAAGCGATTGTTTTATGCAATTGGCGATTAACGCTTACGTAAATAAAAGCCTAACGCCTCGAAAAGTTCATTCAATCCCGTAACAGGAATCGATCTCTTTTTTCCCCTCTTTGCTCGCGTGACAACGACTATTCCTGAAAACGAGCCGAGGTAAATTATCATCGTAGGCAGTATAGTATGTTTAAACTAGTATAGCGCACGTGAAATGCCACTTTGTTTAATACGAAGATTGCTTCTACGCTTTGCGTCCCATGTATGTACGTAATGTCAAATCTATTACTTGTTACAGTGATCCGTTAATGATATACTTGCCATGCGTGCCATTCACGCATATATTACGCACCGCGTCGTTACAACTAATTTTTCCGTTTGTAATACAACGTTAACGCGAAACAAAGGGAGTCTTGTTTAACTCCACGTATAAGATAACTGATACAGTCACGATGCTGTTTCCCAGTAATTAAGTGTACACTGGAGGCTTCATCTTTTTTGTAGGCCTTTTACCTTTGTGCCTCCACTCTGACAACGCACGAGAGGAGAATTATGGTTTGGACAACCGAAAAATGTCTGCGTGTACCAATATAATACACGTTCTTCTTGTATTCTTGTACTCCTACCAGCCAACAGTAACCACTTCAGTAGATATATAGTCGGTCCACGAGTTCACTGTGGTTTTTCTGACAGATCGAAAACAATGAAGTCTCTAGAAAGAAAAATACATTTTTTTAAAAATAAAGTATTCACGCCGGATGACTTTGTACTGAAATATTTTTTTTTCTAATTTAGCATGAATTTCCATAATTTTATGGAAAGCCACGTGTGATTTTCTAAGAAGTGTCATTATTTGAGAACTGTCAGAAAAACACATTCAACTAGTGGACCGATTATAGTCTCTACTTGATAACGCTCCTACAACGGGATAAATAAATAGACTCCTTTGTGGTTAATTCGGTCTTGTGACGTTTTGAGATTCTTGTATTAAGCTATAGTCCGTACGCGAGTAGAGTGTGCTTCGGAGGGGCCATTTCTTTATGACTTTCAATGTAAAAGAGTCACCTATATCTCATAATTTACTTAAGGATTCATTATATGTCCGACAATGCAGGGGTCAGCTGGGGTATAAGACATAATTATAATTAGTAGATTTCTTTCACTGTGAAGAGGTTCTCCTTAATGTCAAATTAATTTTCTAATTCAACAATGAATTTCGGTACTGACATGAGACATTTTCACAAAAGAATAGCAGTTCTGAGTTGAGATATATATTATTTTCCTCTAAAAAGACACCCTGGGGTCTTTCGTGTCCAAGCAATTTGAAGTTTCCAGGTTTTTTGCCTAAGTTTGGATTAAAAAAAACATATTTGCCTATTATTTTTGGGGAAAAACGCTATCGGACCGTTTAGTAGATATGTCAATGTATACTATAGAATTTTTTCAGATTTAAAAATTTTCGATAACATTGATTAGAAAAAACCTATAAGACACGAAAGACTCCAAGGTGTGCGATTAAAGATGGGATTTATAGGGTGTCTTTCTAGGGTTAATAATCCACGATTTTTTAAATTTGTAAATCGACTGTTATGTATTGCGTCACGCAACGCTTGTCTGTTTAGTACTGTACTTTGCTACATTGTAAATACCGGTTTCGTTAATAATATAACGGACAATATTGCAGGTGCGCTCGAGAGACTTTTGCATGCATTACCTATATAGGTATACACGTAATGGGAGCTGTAAAAGTGATTACGACACGACATATTTCGCGCACACGCGAACGACATGAGGTAAGACAAAATCGTGCGCGAAGATAAACGCATTATTGGACTATTGAAAAAAATAATATAATTAGTTACAATACTCGGCAAAAATAATGATTGCTCCTTTTAGCAAAGTTTTTGAGAAACTTCGATCATTGAAGAACAATTTAAGCAGGACCATAGGACATAACCATATTACGACAGTGTCGTAATGACGAAGGCAATGGCCACATTCAAAAGTTCAATTAGCTAACTTCAGACACTTTGTAAACTGTTTTAACAATAAGTTTTCTAATTAAAAAGAATCACTCGGACGAAGTACGAGGTAAGAAGAATTTTACGTAATCGAAATTCTACGGAGTTCCTTTACATGACTATATTAATTTGTAGTCACAATAGGTGGAGCCATCCAAAGCGGCCAATATTCATGCTACTCCTACGGATGTTATATCCACTCGACAGTTATCTTTCGAAATGGTACTTTTAACGGTACTTCGCCACTTCCTGATCTCGAGAGCATGAGCTTAAGAGTACTCTATCAGCATGAGATGTAGTCGAATAAGAATTACTTGTAAAAATTTCAGTTTGGAGTGGACGTCCGTCTGAGATATTTATTACTATTGAATAAAAATTCGTCAGAATTTCATAAGTTTTAAGGGCCTCCGGATACGTATATAAATAGATAACTTCAGTGTGGCTATACGAATAAATAGATAATTGTCGCGACTTATTATTTACTCGTAGTATTGACGTCACGAAGTCTTATTATCAAAGCTGTTTGCACTTCTAAGTCTGCCGACCATTTATCGGGTTCCTTGTATTTGTCTTTATTCGCTGTTAACGAAAAGAATAAACCCGGAGTAGCTTGTGAGTTTTTCGAGGTTACCGGATGATCATTTACATTGAAATCGAGTCATCCTGAATGGGGCCTGGGTGAAATGGCCGTGCTAAAATCTGGACTTGTAGTATACCGGGTTATTTAATACAAACACACCACCTGAAGTTAGCGCATCCATTTGATTCGTATGGTAAAACCATGTTCAGGTGATGCGGTTGGGCTGAATAATCGGGTATATACATACGTCGGTTATCTTGCATAGTACTCGTAAAGTCAAAAAACGAAAAAAGCCCTTACTATCACTTTAAAAAAACATATATCCACGAAGTTATGAAAATCTTTGGGGGAAAAAAAAAAATTTCTTTGAATATTTGTAATATTTTTATATCGTTTATATTATATGCAAATTCCATTCTTTTTTACATGCTTGCTTTCATTCATGTGTAATAATACATACATAAGAATCTTATGTTTTTAAAAAACGCAAATTTCTTTTTCTAACAATAACGATAACAAGGTGTTAAAAATAACCAAAAAATTTGAAATTATTGATATTCACATTTACATACTTCAAGTGCTATTAGTGGTCTGTGACTATTACTCATAAAAAACATTTTGAATTCAACAATCGTATGGGGTAGTCGATGTTTAGATGAAAAGGAATAAAATAAGGAATTTTCCTATCCTCCACGAAATATGAGAAGGGCCCGGACCCTTTTTCTAAAGGTACGCTAGAACCAACCTGTTCTTTTGCGTTTTCCAGGAAATCCCTTTGAAATTCCGACTACCCTGGCTATACGGCCAAAGGCCCTTTCTATCTTTAGCCCAAACTCTACTGTACTGTACACCTCCGTCCTCTCACCCCCATCATCACCCTTCACCAACAAGATTTGAACCAAGCTCTTAAGTAGGGGGTCCCAACTATCCTCAAGTAACACGGTAGCCTGGGCAACATTGGACCCCACAAAATATTCACTCCTACCTTTTACCTTCTTCGACCTGGGCTCAATTCCAGGGGACCCACGCCTCATGCTTTTTTATTCTTTTTTCTTATTCCTTTATTTTTCCTATGTTTTATTTCTTCCTTCTTTACGCATACGTATACACCAACGTAAAGCTAGAACTCGCAGCGATAATTCCATCCCTACAATTTCATAATTTAACTCCTTCATTAAATACCGCCATAGACGTGATACTATCGCAATCCGACACGCCAGCACGCTGAGACATAAATAACAATAATGATAAACGTACGTATTATAGTTGTGTACCTTTGTCACGCAGTTGTACGTATTCCTGCATGCATCTGCGGAAGTTTAATGAGAAATGAAAAATTGGATTAATGAAAAAAAATTTTATTTTGTTTTATTGTATGTTATTCTTTGTGTTAGTGGAATAGATTCAAGAAAGGATGTTAGATGGTTCTTTTCCCGAGTGACCATACAGTTCTTTTAGTTGAATGCATTCGGACTGAAAGTCACAGTAAAATATATAAAATGCTCTTTACGTATTTGGAATACAGGAAACGAAAGTTTCAACCATATTTCCGGTTACAAAGCCATTAATATTAAAATAGTTCCTTTTTCAAGTATAGATACGTTTTATCTCATAGTCCACAATGTTGTATGGAAGTCGTGGTTGGTTGTCATGAGGTAATTTCATTTGGAGAAAAATTTTTTAAAATCGTAGAATGGATACTTTCAAAGGTAAATAGTTAGTACATGATATCTGCTGGTGAATAAAGGTGGAACTGTTATCGTGGCCTGAAACGCGAATTGTAACAATGAACGGGATCGTAACATAAAGTGTATACATATAGTTATATTGAATTACTGTTTACAAGCATTAAATGTCTTTTGCTATTTTTAAAAATGAGATTCTTGATTCGCTACATTACCGTTTTTAACGTGTCACCATTACAGAATTGCGAAATGTAAGCAGCAAATAACATTACAAAACATTACTAGCATTGATCCATACTATTACTATACCACTATAAAACACTATCACCATTTCTTGATTAATAACGGAAAAAAGACTCTATGTCATAATTAATCACAATTTCAATGAACATAAACGTGAACGTAAAGGCCGCGTTTCGCGTCGTCGTATTTGTATTCATGTAACTAGCGCCAATTACTCCAAGTGGCAATTATTCTCACCAATAAAATGCTTAAGAATCACAACAATTATTTTTATACTTCAAAAGAAAACTGTTTTCTGTTTACAGACCCATCAATATGTATCTCGAATAATACACGAGATTATTTACAGCAGGAAAATCATACCCTCTAAATTGACTTTGAAAAACGAAAACAAATTTCACAACACCCAACGTACAAATTATTCCAAAATCTAAATAGAAAACCATTTTGTTGCTTTCTAACCTAGTTAGGTACGTATACACGTCACTATGCTAGTAGCATTGGCTCAGATACGACAATACCAATCGCAAAACATAAATAGAAGTAACAGCAGACCTGAGATTGGAACGTGTCCAAACGTGTGTGTCCCTTTATGAAATTCGTATCACAATAGACCCCAACGGGTCCCATCGATTTTAGCAGGCCCGGTATGACAAGTGCGCTTTTCACGTCTTCGAGTCTCCAAGACGTGGGAACGTTGAACAGGTGATCAATCCGAAACTGTTTGAGACTAGTTTCTTTCAAACGACCCTTCCTCGGTAAAGAAAAACTTAAGCAAAGTGACACGTAACGGGTTTCGCGTGAAACATAACCTAACCTAACATTCGATACTATCGAATCTCGAAACAAGCTTTCGCGATACGATAAAACCGAATTTAATTCTCCGTCATTCCCGTGTAAATCTTACGCCTGTATTTACGTATGAATATGCTCGATAGAAATTTCTACGTGGGATTCCATAACGCAGGAAAAAGGTTGAAAGGCTTTTAATACATCGAATGATGGAAGCGAAATGTATTTTTACCTTCGTGCAGTAACAGTACTAATGATAACGTTATGTTGCGATCAAAGAGGATCGGCCGACTCGTCTGACAAACAGTGATAAGGAAAGTGGATCCTGCATAATAGAGTATTATTTAAACAGAGTTATCATCTCCTTTGTTTACTAGCTAGTCTAAAAGATTGATAAGGTTCATTGGTATTACGCACGTGACGCGTTCGTAATACGTTACATATCTAGATACACGTATAAGTATATATGAGTGAGATTCAGAATCGATTTGCCCTTGCTTCGAAAGAGACTCACCTCGGATGACCATGAATATGTTTATGCATACACGCATCTGTAAGGAACGATATGTAAATTCGTATACGTACACGCGAAGCAGAGATTCGACTTTCCAAGTCGGTTTGTGTCTGTAAAAAGTTTCTCATGTTTCTTTGCGACGAATTATTACTTTTTTTTCACTGGTTCATTTTATTTTTCTGCATGGACAGGCATCGGCTATATTTAGATGGGGGTATCTGCTGCTATTATACACACGTGTAGTAATCCGTCGAATTATGCGACCTCTATCAAACACGTTTTCACTACACGTTGCGTCACTGTATAACCAGTGCATACGTTTGACTGCGTATTCATACACGTATTCTTATACCTTAGGTAAACGTATAGGCCACTCCTACGTATGTTTGACTCATTGAAGTAGTTAACGTATGCTCGTGTATACGTGCCCGTATCAGGTACTCTAAACGAAGAGTTGACAGGTCGAATTACCATCGGGTTTTACTTTCTGCGCTCGGTATGGTAATATATTAATTTCATATCGTTTAACATGATTCACTCTTAATAAAAATATGTTTTATTATCAATGACGTTTTTGTGATAAGGAAATAATAAGATTTTTATTGCAATTAAGGAAGCTAAGAGAATATTTATTCGCGATGGGCATTAATTGATACTAAATAATATAGGGTGTTTCAAAGTTGATATTTAAACAGAAATGCACTGTGTGCTGCGTCATCCTGTCATCCATAAAATTGCAATTGACTCTGAAGAACTACAGATACATAAAGTACGGAACTTTTACAAGTGGGGAAATCGAATTAATTTTTAAAAAATAAATAAAAATATTAAAAAGTAATTTAAAGGAGAAAAAGCTTAGACCTGTCGAAGCATTTAACGGAGTGTAAGTAGAACGTAGCAAGCATAAAAAAACGTGCGTAAACAAGATCATTCCGGAAATGGTTTGACGATGAAATGCAGTAGTGGTGTCTGCGCCATGCTTGAACTTCCGGAAAGATGAAACTTAACAGACTTGCAGTTGTGCACCGAGATTGTAGACACAACGTCGATTTAAATTAAAAATATAATATACATGTCATCGTTATTCGAGACCTTTACAAGACGTCATTTGAATCTATCAAATTATTCACTCGTATTATTATGATCTCTGACTCGTATCTTTTCAATTCAAATCCAACTCGTAAATGAAATCTGCTGCACTCGCGTTCCCTTATCTTTCGTCACGTCAACTTTACGCAGTTTACATTTATTGACAACTCGTTAGAAATAAGGGTTCCTAGAGGAATACATTTCCGTATGATACTCAGTTTCTACCCTAGTAGAAATTTTGATTATGAAAATCGAGGGTCCGTCGAGGTTCTAGCCAGGCCTGTACTGGCCCACTGGGGACCTAGACAGGCCCTGGACATACGGAGGAAAATTTCTACTAGGATATACCTGTGACGTATTTCTTCTATTTTTAAAAATTTAACTCTATATATTTTTATAGAGTTGTTTATTTTTCAAGAAAAAAGAGAATCATTGATTGGAGATTCAATAATTAATCGATACAATTCGTGTCGATGTTTTTTATTCGGCAACTTTGATTGTAGGAGACCTTCGTAATAAACAATGCTCTTAAACTGCCCATTGTTATCAATATAGGTTAAACAAAAAAATTTCTTAAAAACGCAATCGCTTTCGATCCGTTTGTCAGGTCATTCTTTCTGTGAACGTTATTGTTATGGGAATAATGATCGATAATTCATAAATCATTATTTTCGTTCCCATCATTGTTATTCGAAAATTCGTCGCGCCTCGATGTCTGTCATTGCGTAAAGCAACCACAATCTTAACACTTATATAACATCGCCTAGATCTAATATTTGCCATATTTATCATACTTATCGTGTTTATCAGTTTAACGCTATTTTTTTAATTTTTCGCCGCAAAATATCGTCATACGTCATTATTGGGTTTGTGAGACACGCTCGACACACATGTAACGAATTTTGCCACAAAAACTGTTACAGTTCAGGTAGAACCTGCACGTAATATTTGTTGTAACATACGATGATTTTTTGCATCACAGAATCATTATTATTATTGCGTACAATGAACTCTTGCACTCATCGGGCTGAATGCTCATAATTAGGCCGGTTCATTTTTTTGTTCTCTAATATGAACGACTAATTGACTGTAGTCAGTCATGACAATCATGAAAGTAATTAAAGCTACTATTATTCTCGTAATACTCCTAACCAGGAAATATCCATTATTATTTTCATAAACTTTGCGTTTCCTGAATTCGCTATAAATGGGCACACACGGTACCAATTATGTCGCCTAATTAACATGCATAATGATAACGACGATTATCAGTCTACATTGTTGTGCAAAATTCTAATAATTCATTGTTCGCTATAACGCCCGAGTATCATGTGAATCGAGTCGGTAACTATTATGTCTCTTATCCAGCTGACTAAATGATGACTATTATTATCAAGATCGTGACGATATCATAGTCATTCTTGAATTTCGAAATCGAGAATCTGCCGACAGTCACGTACATGTAAAGAAGGATCAGTCGGCGAATTTTGACTATACTTGCTCAAAACCTATACTTTATCAAAAACCTATGATTATTTGGCCAACAATTCGTTCGTTATCATTATCAGCGTCTCTTTATCGGCGGACTGGTTGCTAATGGTGTCAATCGGTAATAGGAGAATTTCAGGTATGGTTTCATACTGCACATCTGAGTACGCCAGTTGGACTGTTGTGGCACTGCTAATGACTAATTGACGAAACTGAAGTCATTGGTACGTGCTGCATAATGATGTATCACGTAGCTTATGCAAGTTCACGTAACGCGTTCTAGGGTAACAGATTGCATATACATCATACTATGTGGCTTAAAGTAGACAAGAGTCCCTGACACGGCATTCTGGAAAGGCGCGGTGGCGCCATCCAACGTGTCTTTCGCGAAGCATTGAGCGCAGTCATGCAGTTGAACACTCTGCATATATACGAATAGGAATGCGTATAGGATACGTTGAAAAGATGCCAAGTGCTGCAGGCAGATCCAAATCAGAGATTTGGTCAGTCAAGCCCGAAACAAATATATTTGTTTTCCTTTTGTTTACGACCAAGACCGTCATCCCATTGGCTTTAACTTTTTGGCTACTTTTCGAACACGCAGTTTTGCCTTATTCTTCATGCTTTACGATTGAATCCTTTTTTTTCCTGTAAGGATTGCTTTTTTTCTCTTGGTCGTTGGATTTATTCGAAGCGGATATATTATGGGGTCTGCTCCAATAACCTTCTATTTATTTAGGTATGAAGGTGCCAGTGGTAAGAGATAAGGTCACTAGAATCACCATGTACGAATATAGCGAATCACTCGAATTTGATAGCTTTTTACTCAAATATACCGAGTACGCTTTCTTTCATGAGCTCAAAATTTTTTTCATTGAAATTTGACAGAAAATATTCGAGAAATGACAGAGTAATCTGTTTCATACCGATTTAGCGTTGCCTGCTTTGTTATGAAACTGACAAAACGGATTATTCCTTAATACTTGAATTATACATTATGAAATTGTAATATTAAAAACTGCTTAACGTAAGCCTGTCTCGTTTGGGTACAATTTTTATGTGGAATTAAAGTAATTCACAATTTTCATGCTTTGTAATTCTAATTTCAGCTTACAACCCTCTTAGTTCTTAACCCCTAACCCTTTTGACGTGCATACGTCATGCATTTAAAAAGCCGTAAATGTAAGCGCGTATCTGAAGTATTGAGTAGCGGGGGCAGCTTATCGTGTATTTTCGTAATATCGCGTGGCTTTGATTGTGTCCGAGTCAATTGATTTTGATTAGGTTAAGTTGGGTTAGGTTAGGTTATATTACGTTGCGTTACTCACTGGCCCATTACTAATGAGTAACGAGTATACTGTTCGAGTAACGAGTAACGTTCAAGAAAGTGTGGGGAGGATTATGAATCGTGGCAAGAAAGAAAGCTTACTGTTATCAACTAAATTGGTTATTGATAACAGAATAAAAAACAACACTTATTGAAAACAACTGAATAATGTTTCGTAACTGAAGATCGCAGATTGTCTCGTCACCTTGATGGACAATTCAATTCGGTGCAAATTTATAACCAACCTGCTCATTTTTTTGAGTCCGATCACGTACCGCGTGTGCGGAGGAGTGTAAACAAAGAAATGATTACGCAACTTCTCAGAGGCATGTATACATAGTATAGGCAGAACATGCAGGGTTATTCACGTCAAACGCACCACCTTAAGTTAGCCTGTCCATTTGATTTCTATGGTAGAACCACCTTTAGGTAGTGCGTTTTTTCGTGAAAAACCCTATATATATATGTTCTGTAAACATTTACAAAATTGTATATCTACTGATATTACGCTACGCATATAACATACTTTTGATTTTTATGTTGAATGAGTTTATAACGTTGATAAAGGATAGAGTGGGCATCGTAAGGAATAGTATACAAATCGTTACGATGTGGTCAATGAATGATTAATTATTAATCTTATCATAAAGATTTGTTTACGCTATCTTAAGATCTCTATTAAAATTTTTTTTTAACGTAACAAATTAACCTTCCACTGGTGGCCCGTGGTTCGACAGACTCGATAGGTGTACATTTCTTATGGCAAGAGAAAAGGCGCTACCAGTGGAGGGTTAATGAAGCGTACAAAATATGACCAGAAGAGATAGATAAATTATGTGTGTTTTAGAAAAACGTCGTTAGCGAAACTGTGTACTGAAAATATATTGTGAATGGTATCTTTGATTTTTTGAGACTATCGATAATGCGTATAAAAACAATGACTGATTACGTATTGAGAAAATACAGTATATATATAATTCAATTATGAAACGGACGTGATACGGGGCGAATTTGAAATAAGTCGTCAAACCATGAGTGCTCGAATATTAATAACAAAGTTCTATAAATAACTTGATACTTGTATCATTATATGAAAAAAAAACTAGGAAAATCTATTTATCTATTAATATTAATTAAACCCTAACCTTAATTCTTATTTATGAGTATACACGTCACATATGTGAATTACGTCACCAGTCAGTGATTTTCAGTTCACTAAAGAATTGCCAAAATCTTATTTAACTACCCTTCTATTTTACTGAATGAAAATGAAATTTTTCAACAAACTCAAGTTTTGAATGCGTACTGTCTAAAAATAGTTAAGAACTCCGTTCGTTCACCGCCCAGCATACCGTTACTCGGTCTGGTTGAATTATAAGTAGAGGTGAAACGTCAGATTAATATTCATCGTAGAGACTGTACAACAGAAGTCTGTCAGAAATGCCATAGGTTACAGCGCGATGGTACTTTTAGGGTTACAAGCGGATTTCACCCTGGTGTTGACACACCGCGACGGAAATGGTCAGAAATACTAGCTTTCGAATTAACGGACATTTCGAAACAGCCCTGCTTGTTCTAGACTGGAGTCCATTAACCTATTGAAACGAAATGTACATTGCAAACTACGACCATTGAAGGATCTAGCGATAATGTGGGTTCTCCTTTCATTTTAATAAACGTTTTCACCCTTATTATCTTTATTGCATATTTGTATGAAACTATCAACTGCAGAGTACTGAGTGTACCTAAATAGACTGGGTATCTATGCAGGTTTTAGGTTATGTGACAATTTCATAGCCTTTTTTATGGGTTTATGGACATCTGGAGAATTTAGACTAAAGACGTAGCATTTGAAATTATCACAATGGCGTCGATTGGGATGAGTTGATTGTGAAGGAAATAGAGGATTTCTTTCTTGGTGTCACATTGTAGTCGATTCTCTTCAAATATAAATATGTATCACAAACACAGCAGAAACTGGAACTTGTGTCACAAAGCAAAATCAATACAACTGTTCGTGGATTATAAAAATTTCGTGGAGAATCAGTCGACTGTAAATATCTTCCTGAATTACAAACACAGTGGATCCCTCCTAAAGACTAGCCACCTAGAGAACAAAGGAGCGATGGAGTAGTTGCAAGGCGCTGGGCTTATGAAATCAATAAGTTTATCGGAATATACAAGTAAGACAACAAATATCGCAATTGAAATTGGTTACTGAAAAATTTTTGTATTATCGATAATAAAAGCGTGATATTGACTTAGTTGGCCTATATGTGCCTTTTTCCCTTGTTCTGCATTTTCCTTAAAATTAACTAGATACTCACTAAGTATTCTAAGCTGTTAGTATAACGTATGGTGTGCCTGACCACCCGGTAGAAACGAGATAGGGTACAAGTTCATATTTTGACTGGAAAATCCGAAATGATGACCCACGTAAAATCCCATATCCCCCATTACGGATAAACTCTCACGGCTAAAGGGTACCGAAAATCATCTGGAATGGGGTACCCCAAATGGGATATATGTTAGTACTCTGGTATTACGAAATGCATGGTTTATTACGATAGTAATGGTCGTCGAATTAGAGCTTGTGTAAATTTATAGCTTGAGAATGGGGATTGCTGGGAATTCATTTTCGGTATACATTATTTTTACCAGAAATCTTCATTTTATCGTATTAGTAAGGGAAAACGGGATAACGTCGGCCAGTTAATTTTCTACATAATTTCATACTATAGATTATTTAGGTATTAAAAGTTTCATTTATTTTATGCTAATCGTTATATGTATATGGTGTCTTTTTTTATTTTTATTACATAATTTTGACGCTTGAGCTATATAAGAAAGTGAAGTGAATAAATAAGCATTTTCAATAATGTTATGTTAATCTATGATTAAATTATGACTATTACTCGAGTATTGGAAGGATTAAGTCTATCAATCAACCTTTTATGAATTGATAATGATAGAAGTAAAGACCCAATTAGTTGCCAGGATTATTCACGGAGTGGCTGGCATTATCCGTACGCAGGCTATGGCGCCTAGAACCAGAGCTATTAATAATTTAATTAGAAAAAAGTATCTTCGCATGATATATACTGACTATTAATCCAATACGACTTAGTAGGTACTTCAAAGTTTCATCCTATTCTATGGTGATTCCTAACGAAGAATAATTTTTTAAAATATCAAACTTTTCTACAAGTTGCCACCATTACGCCGTTTTTGCCTACGTTTACGTAAAAAGCTATTGTTGATGATAAAAGTTTAAAAATATAAGAACAAAAATTAAAAAATATTGTAAATAAGAATATCCATTAAAAACGAGTGCAATAAAAACGTTGACTCAGAAACAAATACTACATACAATTACACTGTATACCCACCTAAAACTTATAAATTAATTCTTCCGCTGATTAAGAAAGTAAAGAGGACAATTTTTAATTTTGCTCAATAATTCCTGTGAAAAAAAATCTCTACGAGTCTTTGTAGATACAAAATAATTATTTAGTCGCTTAAGCGACTAGGCTCTACGTTAAGCAATAATTGTACTAGGGGCTTAAGAAACAAGGAATAACCATAAAATAAAAAGAAAAACAGTAAATTGAAAAAGGGAAAGAAATAAATTAAATATCTCGGCCAACAAACTTTCCCCAAGCACAGCCATATAAACCGTGCGGTCGCAGCTTATCCATATACCATTGCAAAAAAAATGCAATTTTCTACATCCGCCAATTCAAAGTTCAAAGTATTGAAAGTTTGCAAACGTTACTATCCCATCTGCATCTGAATTTGATTTTTCCCATAACATGTAATCCAATCACTTTAAGCGTTCTGCCGGAAAATTTGCCTACAAAAATATGCATTCACACGACCATGCATTCCATTTTAAGTATGACCATATGGAACACGTGGGAGTGCCTTACGTAATCAAAATCGCAAAAAATGAATACGCATAACTACACATGTACACTGAACAAACCAGTTTTAAATTTAAAAAAAAATACAGTTTCGAATATAGATGAGACAGTAACATTTGCAGACACGCAGCACTTCCGGATTGAATTTAGTGCATGCGCAAAATAATTCTGTTTTTGTCACGACGAATACATAAAATGCTACTGCATGGTTCCAGGTATTCGTGCCTGTAGGATTATCTGCTTGGCTGATATTTTTTTATGGCATATGCATTAGACACTCCCACATGTTTCATAAGATCGTACCTAAGAAGTAGGAACACTATTGTTTTATATTTATTGGGCCCTGTTATTATCTAAGGGGCCAGCATATTCTTCGCCTCGGGATAGGACCTACGGTTAAAAAAAATCCTATCCCTAAGATCCCTAGTTAATACCTCATATAATACGCCCAGCGAGAGGGCCTCATTTCCTCGAAGGCTATAACGTGTGCTTTACGGGGTCCGTAAGGTTCCACAAGACCCGTACTTTGAGTCATTACTTGAAATCAATACTTTCCCTTAGAGTTTCTTAAATTTATGATGCCTAAGCAGTATGGGGCTCTGCCGACCAAGATCAGACCTTTTCCATTACGGTTTTCAAATTTAAAGACCCGTTGTTGTAACGCAGTAATTCGTGCGTGGTATGCGCGCGCAAGAACGTACGCGTCAGTGAACGAAACAGAGCTCATGTATGCTTTTGATTTTGATACGCTACGGTAGTAAACAATAATAAGTAAATTATCGTATGAGACAATTGTTCGTTGCGATGAATCTGTCGCGTATAGAATCGGGCCGTTACACACAGTGCATATTGGTCATTAGAATATTACAGAACAAAGAGGACGCGTTATTGTAGTAGTTAGATATAGCGTATAGTTACATTTTCAATACCGTCTTTATAATTATGTAGGAAATGAACAAACGAACGGAAATGTTAATTACTTGTTTCAACGAGTCCTGCATGGCTATGATAATTTTCAAAATAGGATTATTAGAATGGCTCAAATATAGAAATTTCGAAATGCAACATGCGTGTAATATATCATAATCAATTTTCACGTCGCTTACGTTAACGATATACTGAATTTTTATTAACAATTTTGATAACAAATAAAAGAAGAAAATTTTAATAAACAAAAAAACGTAAAAATACGAAAAACAAACAAATCTACAAAAACTTTGACACGCGTGCTATGTACCTTCTGTATCAATTTCGAATACTTTTTTTTTTCTTATTAAGTATACGATCATTGCGTGTATAAGTACATATAGAAATTCCTATCAGGCGACCACTTGTTGCCTGATAGACTCCATTGCAGGTATGTACCTGCAGCCCATTTGTTTTGTCAGATTTCCGGCAACACACTTGGCAATGCTTTTCATTGATCACACAATTTGCAGAAAGATGGCCCAAAATAAATGCTTGTCAAATTTGATAGAAGTTGATAAATAAAATTAAATAAGTATGCTTGGTTACTTTATGCATTACAAGAAAAAAGAAAAGAAAAGCAGTACAATTGCTAGGTACAAACAATAAGTGCACATCCATGTGCAGTGAAGATTAAAGCTGTAACGCCAACTGTGCATCATGCTTGAGAATTCTATTACGAAAACATGTTAATCGTTTAAGTAACTGATTAAAAAAAAAAGAAGTAATTTGGATATTTCAACGTAAAAATAACTGCAAGCAACGCATTACTCGGTGCAGATGAAATTCTGCTCTTAATTTCTTTGTTAGTGACGGAACGCGAAGCATTATAAAGCTTGGGGTCGTTAACCTCTCACGCTATGAGCTTACACTAAGAATTTCGAAAACTGAAATACCTTACTTTTTGTAGCGAGTAACGCTTCAAATTTGCAGAAATTGATTTTTCTTTTTCGCAAATCTATTTTTGAATGAATTAGGAAGCTCTTCCGTTTGTTACTTGATTTATCTTTGAAATTGTCTTTTATAAGAGTAAAATGGCGTAACGCAAATGTATTGTCCCATCGAGATGACTAGTATTGCAGTTATCAGATATGTAATAGTAACTGGATTGTTCAAATAATATTAGGGGTACCCATATGTAATGTTTTTTTTAAATTATTGAAATGATTAAAAACGACACTGCTTATGGGTACCCCTAATAGTATGATGTATTTGTGCATTCATAGATGCATCATCGCACTTGTGAACAGGCGTATTACTGCTAGTATCACAATTCAATAGATTTCCAACGTTTTTTGAATTACATAATTCGAACAAACGCAAGAAATTTATTCTGAAACAATTTCAGGTTATATAATAGGTCAGTGCCTCGGCAATTTTAGTTATGGGATTAGGGAACTACCTGAAATGATCCTCCGTTAAGGTAAGAGTTCCATTGTGCCTGGGTGGCGTTAAATCAATCTTCGCAACGAGGATAAGCCTTAACCTTCAAAGCGTTGGAAGGATAAAAGAAGCGGAAGGTCTCCAAATGCGAATCCTTTGTCCAAGAACATCACTGATTCTTGTACGATTATTGTAACGAAATAATTATAGAAGACTCTTGTTGTTCTAGATGATACCCATAGTCATTTGTTTACTGAAACGTTGTGCACGTACTCGCTTTCTGGGACGTAACAGTTTCTTGTCATCGTAATAAACGTTGTCTGGTTTCTTCAGTGATCGTCGGGGCTCCAGGCTGGCCCAAAGCGACAAAACAGTCCCCGGAGAAAGGTTAAGGGTTCCAGTTTTTATATCCAGGCCAATAATTGCTTTTGCCTGGAGAACATTTCACTTGAGTCTCTTTGCCATTGGCACAGCAACGTTCAAATGATTCTGGGTTCGAGATCGATTCGCAACGCTGGACCTTTTAAAGATAGAACCATTCAATTTTTCATGTTTTAAAGAAACGAGAACAATAAATTCAAAACAAGGTTTTAGAATTATCGCGCTTTGGATAATAAATTTTGTTTTATATTACTGGATGAATTTTCACTCAGGGATTATGGACGTAATCCTCAGATATATCTTTTTAGTCATTCTGTATTACGAACAAAAGGCGAAAATAATATTGTGTATAGAGAATTATGAACAGAAACGGACGAAGAAGAAATAGCAAGCAATTCAAACTGGAAACCGTATCTATAATAATAGAAAGCCAATAATTGGGCAGTCAGCATCAGGGTGAATTATTATGCGTTGTCAGAGCAGGATTCTAGTCTTTAAATATAGTCGTTATATGTCTCTTACTAAAAGAGGACGGATGGGCTAAAGATGTCCTAGATCAAGGAAGGTAGGAGCAAGATGGCTTCTCAGGATGAAATGACAGCTTCATACAGTGGATGAGCGAGAGAAAAAGAAAAGAGGGAGAGAAGGGGAGAAGAAATACTGACAAATAGAAAGGGGGGTATAAAGTCAGCACAATATAGGGAGAGGGCAAAACATAGGAAGCTCTGGGAGAAATCCCTGTTCTCAAAATACGCACATTGCAAGTGAGAAGGCGCACGGGTGGGGGGGGGGGGGGGGAGCCAGCATAGTGGGAGAAGAAGGTGAACAAAGAAGAGCGTAACGCGCATGCGCTCCAGTATATAATAAACACAGACAACAGATAGCAATTTTGTACTCTTCTCTCCTTTTCTACCCCTCTCCGCCGTTCCACCATCGCACCATGACTCGCTTGCCCCACTCTGCGACCCTTTCGGTCTCCAGCAGTCTCTGCGTACGACCAGGGAGCCCGGCAACTTCGAGGCCAAACACAAAGAGCCACTGTGTTCGCTGAAATTATTATGCGTTAGATAGAGGGAGGCTGCCCTGCTAAGAGTACATGAAAGATGGGCACTGTGCTGATGGTTTGGATGTGATGAGATGGTATAGCAATGAGTGCTAGGATCGTTTCACCTCCAATGTTACACCATGCGTGTACATGGCAATCTATGCGTACATGTATGGGCACGCAGTGCTGAATAAACGCGTGACCGTGCATATATACATATATATGAGCATCACCTCTCAAAGTAGGACGCATCGAAAAGTCTTACCAATGCCTGAATGATCAATCGGATCAATCACTCGAAGATTGATCCAGTTATCACGTACTGTCGGTGGAAATGAATAAATAAGCAAAACGATTGGTACGGTCTGAAACTTGAAACAGAGATGCAATCTTCTATTTCGTCGTATTTAAATTGTTGATTGCTATACCGTACAACTGAGATCTTCAGCCCACTTCGTTCCCTTTTATGTCAATGTTATTTCGCATAATTGCTTGATAAAATTCTCATGGTGCTATTGCTGGATTTCATCGTTCTTAGTAGGTACCAATCACTCGTTTATCATTGGTAGACTTGTTACGGCTATTCCGAGAGGTTTCAGCTGCTAGGAATAATGAATTTGTATCAAGACCTTCTGAAAGAAGGAGTTGCATTAAGAAGGTAAGGAATACGAACGAAGAAATTATTGTACGGTAATGTTCTGTATTCGGTTGGTAAACGCTGTATATATGGACTATATGGGCTAAGCTATAAAGTAAAAATATTCAGCAGCAGATTTCGTTATAGTATAAAGATTCAAGTCGATATCCCTGAGCTTTCTTCTTAAGTTACGCTTGAGGAAGATAATAGATTCCTATCTGATCCATTTCTTTTGTTTATAGCCCGAGAAAGCGAATCGCGTGACCCCATTTTTTGGCGTGTATACACAAATAAAACTACAGTGCCGGCGAGTTTTATTTTTTGCAAAACGAATTCACCTCCTCGATATTCTTGAAATTACGTTACTCATCTTTCAGCAGCAATTAAAGATAGATTAGATTTAACAAATTTTTCTAAATTATTCTAATAACTGATCAATCAATTTAATCGTGAAAGACGATTTAAGATCAAATGGCTGTTGGATTATTTATAAGTAAAGGGTTGTAGAGCATGTTACAGTATTGCAGAAGACCAGATATAACCTCAAGGGTTTATAAACAGTCTAAAATGTGGTTCCCATTCTTCCCAATGTACGTATATACACGTTTACGTGCATATAAACAGAGGTACCTTCATATATATTGATTACATAATAAATTTCAATAAGTTAAATAGAGTGAACGTGCGCCTGTTTATACGCATACGTACGTTAGTAACCACGCAATCGCAATGTGTGTAACGTATTTAATTAGTCGCTCGTTTGGTGTGTCGTTCTCCACGGAATTATTAGCCCTTTGTGAGAGAACCTTAAACCCAAAACAATGCTCAATTAACGTTACACTCAAAGCATGGGGTCAGAGCCCCTTCAATGACACGACTTCTTATAAGCAAACGTATTCAGTTTTCCTCCATTTTTATTCCCAATTGTTTTTTTGCCTTTCTGCCATTTTGTATCCTTTTTTTAACCCAGACTTTCCCTTTTACGCTTCGTTTACGGCAATTGGCCCAAATTAACGTAATTCCCGCTAAGCGAACACTCAATTGATCTTCGTAGAACCGACGTCAACACGAAAAATCTTTCTTCACTGTACTCCAACTTGAATTTATATTCCTGCATATAGTATACTATGTGTGTTGTACGTAATTCATGTTCGGTGACTGTCATTAACACGTAGGATGATTCCTTCTGTCCATTTCAGCATTATTAGTCAGGACTCGTCCATACACGATGAACGAACAATGGTTGTATCATTGACGCAATGCAAATTGGTGCAGGACTATTTAACAAGTTGTTATTGTTACAGATGGCATGTGCTAGATGTATTCTAATTAAACGGAATTTAGCTCCGTGACAGGATTGCATGCGCAGGCCTTGGTAGGTAGCTCAATTTATCCATCGTTCCATTTTTTATTTTTCTCCTACCCACTGGCATAAAACGTAGCAAGATGCTTCCAGAGTGAAAATCTGAAATTATGTCTATACGCTATGGCTCGTCAGTCCTAACGAATTTTCGTATATACGTACTTTGACTTAAGCGTAATAGACAACTGCAAGGCAACAGTCCAAGTTACACGAAACTGTTCGTTGCAGTATTAATGATGACAACGTTTTTCGTTCATTCATTTTTGACTTCTTTGGTCGGTTCGACTCAAGGAAGTCAGTGCACATATGTATATGCACTCCTCACTTCCTGTGTACGGAAACTCTTTGTCTAGTCCACCGTTCGGCCATTTTTCCTTCTCTACCCTTAAACCTCCCTGTCAGTCTTCATCCAACAACCCTACTGCTTCTCCAATCCTTTCAGTCCCCCATTACCCCTTCTCATCATTCCCCTTACCGGTACCACGTTCCCTTGTCATTCCACCACGTTATATTTCCCCGACATCTAGCAGAGTTCAGCGGAATATTCCACGGATGAGATTTTCTCTCTCGCTTTGCCCTGTTTTAACACACGTAGTTCGCACCTTGTCGCACTTACACAAAGTTGACGTGTATTTCGTCCGGGGTACTCTACCTCTGTATATAGATATACTTCAATTCTGTGTTTCTCTTCGTCTTTGGCTTTCTCTCTTTGTCCAATACGTTTCATTTTTGCCCTAGCTCTTTCTCTCTCTTTCTTCCTCTCTCCATCCATACAAACGCACACAGGTTCAGTTTCCCTACACTGCCTTACTCCTCTTTACTCTCTCTTTCTCCGAATCTGAAAGTTCCATGCAGGGCCGTCACAAGAATCAGCGGCTACGGGGGCTTTCGACGGAAATTTTGTAGGATATCAGTCTCGCGTCTAACGCAGTAAGATCAGCGGTTTAACCTTGGTAAAATTTTATTTTATAACAGCACCGATGCACACGCACGTTTCCTCCTGGATACAAAGGTAATAATTATGGAAGGATAAGCGACCTGTAAACGTGAAAATTTAACACTTTTTTTGGCATTTCAAAAATACGCTACTGCCTCAAAATCGTTATTCCTTCTCGAACGAAGTATACATGCACTCACTTCCACTCATACCACAGAGTGGTCAGCAGTATAGATCTTTCTCTCTTTATTTCTCTCTCCCTCTACCAACCGTCCCTGCCCCTCATTTTCACGGCCCTTTATCGCTATACTTCCATCACTACTACTACTTGCATCCCCGCACTACCTATAGTATACGTACGACTGTTCTATACTATCCTAACGGGGAACATTCTCCTTCTTCGACCGGATGCATTCGCTATATATTCGTCTCACTCGCTCTGCCCCAGTCAGGGAGCAGAACCTAACCTAACCTTTATCCAGCCCTATAGAGGCTTTGCCTTCTCATTCTGTTCGGAGCGAGCTGCATTTCTCTCGCTTCCTCTCTCTCCCTCGCCCCTCTCCATCGGTTTCCCAGTTCAATTGCCTGCATCTGCCTTCCTTGTCCCCCGTGCTGCTACACAGTGACTACGTCCCACTCAGTCGCCTGGTAACAGTACGAACTCTGCCAGCTGATGTGAGAAAGCCTTTAAAAGGAGCAACAAGAACGGAGGTCACAATTCGCCATGACGATTGTCATCGATTCACGCGTCAAATGATTTATGCACGTTATCTGATCGTACCACCGTATTACGTAGAGCACGTGTGGCTCTTTGAAATTATTTGGAAATAAATATGAAAGTACAACGTCCTACTATTGATTTTGTTAAAAGTGGAAACAGTGATCTGATGGCGGTGTCGATGGTGGGTATAATGGCTGAAACAATTGTGGTATTTGACGTTTATTCCTTTTGTCTTCATTTTGAAAAGAATGTTGACGGGTATTTGAAAGATTTTTCTGAAAAAACTAAAAACATTTCAGATGTATTTCAAATAAAGTTATTTCGTCGAAATCCTATTCTTTTTTGGATTCTTTATCTCCTTATAGTAAGTTGCGTAATATCAGTCATGTGAACTTTTTTTTCTCATTGGCTCGATCAATATGAAATATCATCATGAATGGGACGTTCTCGTTTTTCTCTGCGCGCATACTTTATAACAGAATCTACTTCTTTTTTAAAATTATTTTTAAATAACGGTCAACTGTAGCTCCTTTGTCCAGTTAGTCAGCGTATTGATTGCTTGCTTACGTAGTGTACTATCTATTAGTGACGGTAAACTATCGGCAAATACTCTCACCCGTCATTTCCTTTTCCGACATACTGCTTTTAATTGGCTGACTTAATTGGATGTTTTTATCGTGACTTGTTTGATACTAGGTAAACCCTTGCATTAATACTGATTACCATATCACTGCTGTCAGAAATCATGTAACGCAGTGATACCAATTTGAATGTTACAGATTGAGTATTAATCATGGACGAAATTTCTATTACAAATATGTCTCATGATGAAAATTATATTGCAGAAAATATTTATAAAAAAAAACTGCATTTATAAAAAGTGCAAAAATTGTCTTTTGATACTAAACATCCATTCGGGGTGAACTATTAAATATGATTTCAGGATTCTGTAATTCTCGATTATTATCTTTCAATAATATATCTGCGGTCCATCGCGTTTCATTTTGCTTATGATGAAATCCTGCGTCCATACAATCGTTCAGAATTAGTACGGCTAGATTAATAGTCGTCGACCATGATGATTAATCGTCAATGCAGTATCGAATTCCGAAACGAAATTCTATCAGGGCATGTCAATCACGAAGATCATACTCCAAACCTATAACACTGTCCTCTGCCGCGATGAAATGCTGTTCCGTTCCCTGCGAAATTAACGGCGATGCATTGACGCATCTTTGTCGTGACAACCGATCAGCATAGTGTAATCAAATATACTTCAAATGTCTTTCAGATAATTCTATTTGAATCGATCCATTTAGAAAATGGCGTTCTTATGGCTGGGAAAAGGAAGACTTGAAAATTCTTAATTCGAATAATTCAAAAACTTGAACAAAACAATTTTCAATGCTACGGATATATATTGAAATCAATAAACGTTACTTTTTTTATATCATCAAGCGGTTAGCGTCAGAGTCAATCAATATGATAGAATTAAAATTGTTTATTGATTAGATTTTTTATCAATATGACTGTGAACTGTATTAAAGTATCTATTGTGCATTCAGGTACTGTCATACATGAAATTTAAGAAACAAGAGTTATTTGTACACAGATGATAACCATGATCTTTGTTTATAATGGGTAATGATATTTACAAGTAATTTAGCCGGTCTTCAGCTTCACGTAAAATTATTATATTCGATATTAGTTGGCAAACGTGGCATCGTGGAATCTTGTTTGAGCCAATGCAGTAATTGCTGCCTTTGCGAAACGTCTTGTGGCGGAACTTGGGTTGCGGAACGATTCCTCCCTTTGCTTCGCTTCGCTAAATGCGTAAGCGTAATATATTGCTAACCGCCAAGTATTTGCGATTAGACGAAAAAAAAATTTTCTGTAAGACGTCAAATGTAAACAGCCTTTTTAAATCGTTTTTCGAATTGATCGAGTATAATTTCTGTTAAAAGGACCATTTGCGAATTTTTGAAGGTAAGTGTACTCAACTTCATAAATATTCAAATTGCCATGTTTCCTTAATAATTTTATAGACTAAGTTATTTCAACCGAACAACGATAACGCAAACACTTGTCATTTGAAAAATATGATATTTGCCATGTAATCACTTTTCGCGAAAGTGACCACAAAGTTGAATCAACTGGTTTTTATGAACACGATAATAATGGAGCTATCGGTATGATAACATCATTACAGAAATTATGTCTAGAGGAAAACGAGTTTGATTACGTCAGCCGAGTGATAAGATTCTCGTACGATTTTTTATCAAATAACAAAACTATCCATTTAATGGGATTTTAAAATGATGTTAAAAAAATATGTCTACGCAGGTTCAAATCCATTAATATTTCTTACGCAATAATTACGAAGATATCAATAAAATAATAATAAAATCTAACCAAGTTACCAATTTAACTAACGAGTATTTTTGAAATTTGCATGTAAGCAGCTTAAGTCATTTACAAAGTAACATAATATATATACAATTTTTACAATTGAATAATGTCCGCAAAAACAAAAGTAATTATATAAAAAAAATACAAAAAATTTGACGCTAATTATAGTTCAGCTCGTTTACAATCGGCTGACATCTTCTAAGGCAAGTCTTATCCCTGATACAAGTCTAAAGGGTTTTGTCAAAGAGATTTAATTTCTGAATTCACTGCCATTCACAAACGCTACATCAAAGGAATTGTAAAGCTGGTTCCGATACTCATATATAAGTCAGTCCATGAATAAAATGTGTTTTTCTGACAAATCGAAATCAATAAAATCCCTAACAAGCCATATAATTTTTGCATAAAATTTATTATATAAATTATACACGTGCACGACGTTGCACTTAAATATATCCTATATTTCTCTGCTAGCATATAATTCAGTGATTTTATGTAGAGCCACGTGTGACTTTAAAAGGATTTCATTGCTTTGGATCTGTAAAACAAAAAAAAACACATTTTACTCGTGGACTGATTATATATGCATGAAATAAATTGATGATATTAAAAAAAAAGACAGTAACTATGAGTATCAATTGCCAGTTCATTGACAGAAAATTTTTGTAGTTAAGCAGAACAATTTTACTTCGAAATAGCATAACTTGCACAAGTACCATTGCGGTTGGAATTTGAGTTCACTGTCAAACATACTAAAAACCTTGACCATCCTTTTACGGTTAAACAGTCACACACGAATGTTGTAGTTGAAAGTAAAAGAACTAAGATCGCGAGTGAAGGTGTCAACTGTACACTTAGCCGGATTTAGATAAAGCTGGTTCCGCGTACGCCATTTCTGTATAGATTCTAAGTCGCTTTGTATTATGATACAGTCAACATGGGTGTTTGATGCATCACTAGATTTTGAGATCATCAACACAAATTGAGGACCGTCAAGGAAGTTCGTCAGCGATGACTTTTAAAAGAACGCAAATGTACCTATGATACACTGTTATGTATAATAACGCAGGAATAGGAATAAAATTTAGAATGGTATAAGTTATTATTATAGAATCGTATCGTAAGACCAATTTCACATTCGAGAGACTCTTTTACGTTATAACCCATAAGCAGATGGCCCCTCAAAAACACTGACCTCGAAAACTACAAGCATATACATTTCATGGGTAAACTTCTTTCGTACATATTTTAAAAAGATTGTAAAGATTATCAATATAAATGATTGTAATACCTAAATCCTTATTTTTAGTAGGTATACTAATTACCGTACTATACTTCACTATCTATGTGACACATAGTGACATAGAGTGACTTTATCCATTTACATTGGAAAGCTGCTTTATATTTCTAAAATCATTAATTAACTTCTGCGTTATCATATTGTTATAATAGAAGTTGCCAGGTAAAGTGAGAGAAAGAGGAAAAACAAAGCAATATATTTGTAAAATGCCACCAGAGGAAGTAAGGTAAACATAGATAACTTCACCGAGTGCTGATCACAAATTAAGAGGAGGATCAGAAGAATTTTATCTTTTGTATTAAGACGATAGAGTACAGTATCAAAATGTTCCACAAATGCACAAAGAGAAAAATACTTAAAATGTATTCTACACACGCCTGATAAATACATTTTGCAAATGACTTATGACTGCAATACTTTAATAAGATTTTGAACTTCTTTTGAGATTTCTTGACAGCTGTGCTTTCAAAATATTTGATGATCATTCATCAAGTCAAAGCATGATCATTCAGTAAATTGACAAGACGTGCATGTGCACCGAAACATGATAAAAGACACAATTTTTTTTAGTAATAAGTACTTTTGACAATGCATTGTAGCTATATATTATAAGCTAGCATAAAAGACGTGTTCCCATCTGTCACTTTAAGCTATTTCACTCGTGAACCAATTATAGAAGAGGATTAAAGAAAGAGAGAAAGGCACAAAACATTATTGTTGCTACATATTGTAATATAAAAAATATTTTTTGACTCTTGTATTCTTGAACTTTTGTATCTGCAGCAAACGGTTTTTACTCTGGTTTCTATGTGTATTTTCTGACTACAAAAAGTGTATCACAAATAGTGAAGTAAATATTCATTCCCGTCACTGTATCTCTGACTTACTGAGCCGTTCACAAAAACTCTTTCTTAGATCTCTCTCATCCTCTTTCCCGTTCCTCTTTTTCTCTAGTCCTCACTCTTCGGTCCATTCGCAGGGCTCATCGTGTCGTATATTAGCACCCTTCGTGTATCACGAATACATATCCAGCTTCCAGGGCATTTCGCCAAAAGGGCGTAAACAACGCGAATTAATTATTGCCAGAACCCTTTGGCTTCTGGCCAATCGTTTCTGAGGTACTCCAGTCTTAATGAGTAAACGCTCAGTCACTTCCGACCTGAATAAACCACGTCGATTCGACACCTGATTCGTATCCGCTCAAAGCCTTGAGCTAATGTAATATCGTTTGGAATCAATCGATATCGTTTCGAAATCGACAAAGCCCTACCGATATTTTAATAATTGTATCTTGACCGTGCACCAAAGTTTTTTGATAAAATTTTGAAAACTAATCCTTTTTCCTACGAAATAAAAATTAATAATTAGTTCAATTGTACTTCTATTGTCATCCATGACCAGTGGGGGCTGCGTTTATTATGTTTATATAACATCGTTTCTGCAATAATAGAGAGATGACATAAGACATGGAATATGTTATTGTTATGTGTATCAATCATTAGTTTTCGCGTCACTTGACTTCTTAATCCATTTCTTCGCGAAAACAGGTATAAGTTCAGGAAAGCTGATTTTTTTTAAAAGGGTGCGGAACACGGATGGTCGAAAACATTCGTTCTACTTTCTATTTTCCATTATTTTTTGTTATGTTGTTGTTGTTATTATTATTACTGTGTAAAATTATTATATTCTTCAAAACCGTTTGTAACCATGAATCATTTCAGTCTTTTTGCAAACGAGTTGTTCAACGCTTTTTAATCTTGTAGTAAGAAATAAATTTTTCCCTTCATTCCCCTATACGCAGATTTCAAATTGAAACGTCGAAGATTATTCATATAATCGCTAAGACCAAAAAGTAATGCATTAAAAATTATATAAATGTGTTCGATAAGAATTGTTACATTTTGAAAGTAACAACGTATAGTAATATCTCAGAAAGAAAAGTTAATTATTCTCACTTGAAAATAATTACTAAAATACACTCGTAAGAATCTTATCTCTATTTGATCGTTCAATCAACAGAAAATAATAATTCGAAATTAATATATCGAAGGATATTTTCAATTTGTATGCATATCTACTAAGGAAAATGTTGAAAAAAGTGCATCGGCCGATTTTCGTGCAAAATTGGTAAGATCCGGAACTGAAGATACGAAAGTGATAAAATACAAGTGACAATTTCCTAATCAACTTTTGCTACGATAACCAAATCTACAACAGACTTTGTGCTCCTCGAATCAATATAAAATAATTCCAACTGCACCTTTGTGCCGTTTCACAACTGACAGCCATCTTTTCATTCTTGGGAACATTATAAATGTCCTGGACGACTCCGATTTACGGGATCAGAACGGCGTGACTCGCCGAAACTTTCCGCAATTTATCAAAATCGCGACGCACCCCGTTTACGGTACGCAGACACGTATCTATACGTGCATATCCCTTCGCGACCAACGTAAAGAATGTCTTGAATAAAAGTTTGAAAATTCACCTTAAATCGCTTATCCATAACGAGGAACTCACACTGGTATAAAAAGTCATTAGAAAAAAACTGGAATATTCGACAAGCATCAAGTCTATGGCGAGCAATGATTGACCTATTTGTATAGAAAAGACATAAGGCACATACGAATGAAGTATTACATTTCATAGCCACGATATATTTCATCTCTGTTCTATTTGGGGTTGTCCATTTTTGGTTTATAGAAATAGCACAGGAAACAAAATTGCTTAGAACATTTGTATCCGACGAGATCACTTGTGAATTGAACGTGTATAATCTACAATCGACGATAAATTTGTTTTTATCAAATGATACTCATGTCGATAATGATTTGCAATCAGTTAATGAGTGCAATACTATCAATTTTTTTTCAGAGTAAATAACATGGTAGTTACATTAGTTGTGCCATTAATAATTTAAAATCAGATACTCAATGAGGAGAGAGAGAAAGAGAGAGAGTTAAACTGGTTATTCAATAAAACATAGAGTGTAATTGAAATTCAGAAAAAAGTTTCATCTTTTTTGATTTTCTCTTTTGTAGACTGAAGCTTCCTTATCAATTTTTTAAAATGTTTTTTCACTTTGGTACTGTTTTGTGTGAAATGTAAAAGAGCATGGTATTGACGGACTGAAAAATGTATAATCATATGTATAATCATGACTATCAAAGTCATCGATGATTTACACTCATAAAAATTTGTATAACTTCACAAAATGTGTATAAATATACCCAAAAAATTTCAAATTGATGTGTCCAATAGTTTTTTCTGAAAAAATTCCCCAAAAAGCACCGAGTTTTTAGAGCCCCAAAGTGAGGAGGCCCCCTTAAGATTGCACTGTGACTTCGGTCCTCGAAAATAAACTGATATAAAAAATATAATGGCGCTATTATCACAATTAACCGTGCGAATGCTCCTCGTTTTAAGGTTATTGAGGGTCGTTTAAAGTTCAAAGTCTAGAAGAAAATACATCAACTGTTGCTTGATCTTGTAAAAAAAACTTGTTTCCCGTGCTCAAAAATCGTCGCGTAACTGCTCGCTGAATTTTTCATGACCCTGGTAAGACATCATCATAACCAACAAAATGTTGAGTTGCACGTGAAATAACAGCTACGTATCCATTCACGGACCTGAAGAATTCTTTAAAAGAGAAACTCTGAAAAACATCTTTTTCTTTTCCTGATACTATGAACCTTTGGACAGTTTCCATAAGTATGAAATTGCAGGTACTAATCGTGTTTACGTTAGACACAGTTTTTATGGAGCGCTCCGAGGTGTACGTGACTTTTCTCAAATGTACTCGAGCGTCATGGCGTTGCGCAACCTGTGTTACTTATTAATGGATTATACGTACGTCTATTTTTTCAACTATCGCACTTATCAAAGGCTTCAAAAAAGCCAGGATTTTCATGCACAGAATAAATTGCTTGCTGCTTATATTTTTAGACTCATTGAAAAATGCTAATTCTGAAACTTAAGTCAATTTAGAATTGACGATTATTTTGCACGGTCTATTTATTGGTGATATTGGCCGATTATATTATCGTGTTATTTGTCAGACATTCAGGCGCTGCTGATAGTGACTTATCTCGAGTTCTTGGAAGAAGTCGTTCACTTCTCGGTTGACGTAACAATGTACAGATCGATACAGATCTATACCCGTGATGATCGATATCGTGTATCCTTGCTGGAGACACTTTAAAGTGTCTAGCCAATTTCATTTATCTGTCTATAATCTCGAGGCATTATGAAAAATAGCAAATGTAATACACTGCTAATAGATAATGTAATAAAAAGGTAATTTTTCGGCTTTTTACCCATATAAAGTAAAATAATATAGAGTTCACCAATTCTATCTCTTCTGGAAATGATTTTCTCAAATCTCAGTTATGTTCTTTAGGTTCAGGATTCAGTGATCTCAAACACGCTTTAAGGATTTTAATTTTACCTCGTTAAAAACGGGATCAAATATCTAAATCCATGTTTCCCCCAAAAAAATCTAAATTCATCAAATTTAAGGCAAAATGGTCAAGTGAACTGAAATACTGTTTGAACAAAGAACATTTATAATAATAACCAATAACTTGGCGCGAGACTCAACTGTCTGTTGATGTCAAACGAACGTCACAGCCAATCCCAAAAAAATGTATGCTTGAAACTCGAGAATATACATATAAATAACGTGGCGTTACAAGCTGGAGGGGGCTTCGCCTAGGAATAGCCGAAAAATAAATAAACAGGACCTATCAGGACCGACAGTGGGTTGGGTGTCACAGTGGTTTGTCCCTGACTTGGCAATGAGTAGGTATCGGGTTCGATTCCCGACCAGAACTCCGCATTTTTCGAAAATTCATAGCCCTCAAGCGCTGCCCGGCGGCCCGAGTTAGAAATAAATTATAACGAGGGGGTCCGGGCAACTCGTTATATAATATATATAGTGTATTCTTTATGCACGATATGGTTTTCCCGATTGTGCGAATAAGACGGGTTCGAGCCGAAATATCGAAGATTAGAAAAAAGAATTAAATTAGGCGAAACTATAAATTAATAAACATGTGCTGAATGTTAGTAAACAAAACGCAGGCGCACGGTTTAATCACACGGCAATGTATTAGTGAAATTTATATACAGAATAACGCTGGGCTAATATATACTTCTATTCTTTGGAGATTTGATCTTGATATTTTTGATTATGAGATTCGCGAGGATGGTGTCGTGTCCAAAGGCAGCCTCCGGCTAGCGTAATTTGAATAAAGAGTTAACTCGTTATCATGAAAATGTCATGCTGATGAGGAATCTTCCACTAGGAAACTCGTGATCACAGGTTGACGTGGGCAAACAACGCAGCTATCTCGGAGAAGTAAGAAAAGTCTTATTCACAGAGTAGGTAGCTGTGCAAGTTATGAAAAGATGTAGGGCGGCATGTATAACAGGAGCGGCACAATGATCAAGATTGTCAAATTGACGTCCCAACTGAAATGCAGCAGTTGATTCTACCTGGCAAAGGAGACGGTTTGCTCGTTTCTTTGTTTCAAGATATCCTAGCTTTTGTAAGTGGCAGAATGCCTTGAGTTTGGATTTGACTCTGTTTATATAACCGCAAACGATAGGCCAAGTGGTTTGAGGGATACGAAATAATTAGGCGTCGCGATGCCTATGTATTGTTATTGCGTGATAGCAAAGGTTATTCAAGTTAGTGGTACCTTGTTACCGTGGTCTGAATATGATTTGATGTACTGGTTATAATATATGTAATATATGTATACTCAAAAAAAGATAAACTACATTATTTGTTTAACTCGGGAACTAAGACAGTAGAATGTCCAAGACATCCCGTCTCAATACTGTTTAAATAGGAAATCAAATTGCGAGACTATTTCTGAACTAAATGCACTCAAGTTGCATTTTGCTGTACTCATTATATAGAGCATACATGTGCCTACTATAAGATCCATGTGAATCTGCATAAGGCCTATACGTTGACTATGTTTCCTGGTAAATCAATTATTCAAAGGCCCTGTATATGACACTAAAAGGTGAATGGAGAGCTAAGATTGGAAAACATTTACAGTAAAATTTCATGCATGCAAACATTTTCATGATTCACAATATTTAAAACAAAAGCGGTTCATAGAGAAGAATATTAGTTTGTAAATGATAATATATATATCTTATAGACGGTTTTTAAGGTGAAGGAGAAAAGACTCACCGCTCCGGTCTTAGATGCTCGAAATTCGAAATCTTCAATGGGGCAGTAACTTCTGTAGGCCATCTTGAATTCTTCTGTCGGCAAATGTTGGTTCTCGCTGGCTGTTTCAGTGACCACCTTGGCATCTACATTGCATAAACTCTATATTATTCTTGGCATCTGCATTGCATATTCCACAGAAATGTATGGTTCTCATTCGAATGGACAGCCAAGACGTGCATGATGTCTTGGCGGATGTCCGGATTCAATGGATTCCATATATTGGATTCGAAATGGAAGAAACTCTATCCATCTTTTTTACATTCCTGGCCATTTCCTTTCCATCGTCCCTCGAGGAGTCAACACGATAATAAATTATCTTCGAGTTATCATCCGGAAACATCGTTCTTGTCTTTTATAAATTCAACGAAACGTGATATTTTTTTCTGACGTACAATAACATCCCTAATTTAATTGAAGTATAAAATCGAGTGAAGTAAGTAATATACATTTTGTCATTAAATGATATCTTACCGGAAGTTCTTCCTTGGCCATCATCGCAGTTCGAGAAAATGTCGATAATTCCTCAACTTGATCTATCGTACTCTCAGAAGCCATTTTGTTCTCAATGATGTCGATATGATCGCGAGTTGATCGCTTCCTGGGTGATGGCTCGACCTGTTTCATGCAGAATGTTATTAGAGGATTAGTTCGAAAGTCAGACGAGACCTCTTGAAGAGGAAACAAAAAATTCAGACTCCGCCCATCTTACAATTTTATGAGGTCAATAAATTCAATGACCTTTATGACCCCAAATGTGATATACATACTAGCTGACTAGTGCGCGTGCACCCATTCGTATATTCGGTATAATACATTACAGCACATCATATTATAACGTGATTAACCATGAGAGTCCAATACATCCTTTTTTTTCTAAATGATTCATGCTTTTTAATAAAATGGCATAATGACGAGATGACCTTTTGATATTATAATAAGTAATTCGAAACGGATACGAAAAGTATGATGAGGATTATAGAGTATCAATAATTATTTCGTTACAGTAAGATTCATATATACAGTGTTATTCAGAAGTACTACACCAACTGTAGTTAGAGTCTATCCATTTGAATTCTATGACAGAACCACCTTAAGGTAGTGTAATACTTATGAATAACTCTGTATATGATTACATTATAATATAATTATTGCTTCGAGTTCTACATCATCATGCAATTCGTTTATATTTGCCATTTCCAAATCTAAATCATATTCATTAATATATTCACAGAGTTTTTCTGTAAATATTAGTGGTACTTTTTTTTTAATATGGAATTATAAAGTTTATTATTTTCGATCAGTTGCTGTTTCTATGGATACGAAACAAAAAGAAAACATCGTCCGAGTGTATCTTTTCGAAAGCCTAACCTTCATTGTCACGTAATTTGACTTTGCGCGATTTATTCGATTTTTCGAGGTCACTGAGCATTACGTTTCCATTCCACCACGCACTATGAGATATACGATAACTATCACCGCGATCATTATCAGTATCCCAGGGCAGATAATCCAATTAATGAAAATATCGCAATAGCAATTACAGGCCATATATCCATTTTGAAAAGCCGTACTCGTTGGTAACCTAGAAGTTTCCGTTATCGGATCACGTGACGATTATAAACTTTGAAAATAGAATCGATAAGTCATAAGAAATATAATGAAATCATTAATAGATAAATCCGAATCATAATAAAGTCAGATTTACCAGAATATATCTTTCTTAAAATTAAATACTCCCTTTGTTAATTGTATAACGTCCACCAGTCGCTAATTTACCTTGTTTATCTATTATCATCATAAAACATGGATTACCCCGATTTCAAGCAAAATACAAAAGTTTTTACTCGTACTTCTAGTATAAATGTATATTGAATGCAAATTATTAATCATTACAATTTTTTACTACATCATTGATGATATTGATAGCATTTTATTATTTGATTATAAAATATCATTGAATATTGCAGCTGAAAATGAATACTACCAGCTCTATATACTGATGTTTCGCAATATATCCTTAAACCTTGGTATATTATATTAATAAAAATATTTTACATGAAAGTTTAACTATAGCGTGTAGTAGATGATGACGTCATAGCGATATTTTATAAACATCTTTCACTATTAGTTCGTGTAAAAATTCGTTAGGCACCATTATGAAAGTCCATTATATCAAAGTCTGGAACATCTTACTCGCGGCTAGTTTAATAACCGGGCATCCGGAAGATACGGTTAAAGTTAGAACCATCAGCTTGTTGACAGCGTTCAATTTTAATCGCTCGATAGTTCCTATGATAATATTCGAGGACCGATTGAATGATTTAATTTAATAAGACATTACAGTGTTGACAATTTTCACTTAGTGTGATACTACCTTTTGCACCTTTGTATCTTGTTTCAGTTCAGGGTAGTCCGTATTTCATTAAAATAAATGCATAAGTAAATATTTGTTCGAGACTATTTTTTTTGTGGAAGAGAAAAAGTTCCATTTGCAATCTAACTGTTCTGATGTTAATGTACGATTATGTAATATTCACTCAAATATACCTTTTAGTGATATCAATAAAGTAACACCTAAATCCTAGATGAATGAAGTTTCATGCATGAAATGCTTTTCATACGAGTCTCTCATTTATTTCATTGACAGAATATATGTATTTTATTCGGGAAAACACAGTGCCAGTAACGTTACTTGTGGCGCCATCTTGTAGGCTCTTTGAAAAATGAAGTAAATGTACATCTTTCGTAAGATTCGAAAGAGTTACCATTATATGGTCATATTCTAATTGAATTCAAAACAGAAATGCATGGCGAATATAAAAATTGTGCATGTAATTAGCAAGATACAAAATGCAAATATGAAAAAAGTTTGTGACTGGTCGTATACACTATAACTTCATATCCTTATGTGAACAATTTAGATATCGAATCCCGATCAAGAGACTCAGTCGAGTCTCGCTCCAAGTACAGGCAACCGGCTGTACAGGGCACGGCCCGCCGAGTCTTTTTACCCGAGTCAACTCTTGTACCTGTGTTTGGAATCAAATGTCTTAAGCCCATTTTACACGGGCCAAGATTGCAACCAATATCGGTTCGATATTGGACAGAGATTGTTTCCCTGTTTTACACGGTCCAAGTGATCTTGTTATCGACAGCGTACAATCTTTTCTAGTGTTTTATCATACGATAGGAAATATGTATACTGTTCTAGCATGTTGGTCGAAAGGAAGGGAGACTGATAAAAAAGAAACTGTTATTTTAACAGTAATACTATAAAAGCAGTGGTATCTGTTTCGTTACAGTGAAAAAAGATACCCTGATCCCACCAGTGTTACTCCCTCTCAGTATAACCGAGAACTTTCGATAACGCGGACAAATACTCTAAGCGCCAAAGCGGAACAAGACGCAACTACGTGAACAGTTTAGAGCAACAATTTCCGTACTGACAATCTCGGGCCAATATTGGCTCTAGCTTGGCCCGTGTAAAATGGGCTTAAAAGATTGGTGTACGAGATCAGGACGTATTGAGACGGCGAGTGAGATCATTTTATTTCAGTTCCGTCGTCGTCGTCGTCATCGTCGTCTTCTTCGCATGTCCATCTACTTTTTGACACAACAGATGGTGCTGACTGCTTTGCCTTCTTTATTTTTATACACGACGGATGGCGCTGGCGATTCACCAATACACAAAGCAATCAAACACATTTTTAATGTCCGTCAACGTTCCGTTCACACTGAAATTTCAGATAATATAAGGCTGCCTTCACAACAGTATAAAATTATTAAGTCTTTGGCCCACACAAAAAGTAGAACCGTCATTCGTGTACCAGGAATTTCAAACTTCTTTCTTTGAAGATACTAATAGTATTCTAAGACTATATGTTTGTTAGTAGGCTTTTACCGTAGTTATGTTTGACGATTCATTGCTAGTATGGTCTATATAGAAAGTTGACGTTGGTTTTGAATTTGAAGACTGGCATAATGAACACAAATTTATATGAAGTAATGCACGGAACCGCCAAGTAGTAGTCGATAAGGAATCACTTAACTTTGTATAAATTATTGAAGGACAATTAAATTATAATCAAATATAAGTAGCAGTAATAACACAAAATAGTGAAGACGTTACAAGAAATTATGCAAATACAATTAAAATGATGAGCTAGTTCCAAATCATATAATAAACAGATATAAGTGACCTATGTACTTGGCATTATAATATGATCTCAATATTTTTTGTATGTTGAACAATAATGTAAGAATTCAAATCAATCCCGTACTTGGCAAAGTTTTTTACACGAAAGTGTTTTTGGGGCGATAATGCTCCATACTTTCTACTTTATCTCCAGCAAGCACAATATTACATGTAACGTGTATGTAAGTTGTAATTTTCCATCTATTTTCATAACGTCAATATTACAGCACTTGTAAAATCGTGTTTACTGGGTCCACATACAAATCGGCATTGCCATGATAACGGCGAGGATATTTCAAAATTCATTGTCAGTACTGCGACAATAGTTGTTTCTCTCATATGCATACAGGTAAATCAAGACACAATATTGTTTGTAGTACTGGCAAGAATTTCGGAACGTGGTTGACATTATTTATGCACAAACATGAATTCCGTAGATTTTATTTACTAATGTAGGAGACGGCACAACCACTTATCAGATCGTAGTTGGACCGTTTGATGTCTTTGAAGAGTCAACTAAAAAGAAAGAAAAGAAGAGTAACGTTTCTAACGGAAGGACTATAGGTAATACGACGACAAGTATAAACCTTAAAATACAAACTTTATTCGATGTATAAAAAAATAAAAAATATGACTTTCATCTTTGATTTTACTGAAAGAAAGCTAAAACAACTTGAAAACCTTTAAAAAACGGATTAAAGAAAACTTTGGATCTGTTTCGATTCAAATCAAGAATCAAATGAAGGAAGTACTCTCATCTCACAAGCGGACAAGTTATTCAGCGTTTTCATTGGCCCGTTGCGACTTGACCAACTACGCTTAGATGATGCAGAATTACAGAGTTGTGCACATCAGTGATTCCCCCAGCCATCTGCATATAGAGTGTAGAGTATCCTCCTCACTGCTCTGAGTGATGGTATAGTTTACTGCGAACAATTTAATGGTGGTCGATTACTTCGGCTTCCCTGTCTTCTGGCATGATAGCACCGAAATGCCGACTCCCGTATTGATAGAGAAGTGTGTATCACTAATTTTGTTCATAAGATGTAGTTGGTTTTGTTTCGCCAATGAATGACTGCAATTAGTGACAACGTCTACGTTACTTCTCTGATTATGTCTTTACCTTGAATGAACAGGGCCATCGGCAACGTTTTGCATTGGAACCAAATTTTTGGTGGAAATAACAGACGTTCTGTTCCTGTTTATTGTAGTTTCTTGCATATGAACGTGAACGAGATCTGGAGCGTCCTTGGCTTTCTCTATCTGACTTATTGATGTTACTCATTGCTTTAGTCAATGCATTCATCTGCTGTTCCAGTGCTAGGATCCTGCTGTTGATTTCAAGTGTGCCAACTGATGATGTAGGCTGTTCCATACCAGGAATACTAGTTGTTGTGCTGCTCACGTCAAGAATCCTGTCTGCCATACTAGCAAGCTTAAACAAATCATCTTCTTCCTGTATTGCCAGGAGAACTTGAACGTTCAGAGGCATTCGTTGCATCCACAAGATGCGCAAAATTTTTTTGTCAATCTTTCCTGTAGCAAGTGTATTCATTTCTCGTAGCAGCTCTGAAGGGTGTTTGTCCCCAAGTTCAATCTCTGTAAAAAGTTTGCGTAGCTGCTTTTCCTCAGAATCAGTAAAGCAGGTGATAAGTTGTGTCTTTAGAGCAAGATATTTATCCCTTTCTGGAGGCGCTTTTATGACAGCTGATACTTGCTGTAATACCTCTGAGTCAAGATTGGCAACTATGGTATAATACTTCATGTCATCCGAGCAGATCCCAAACAAGGAAAATTGTGCTTCAACTTGAATGAACCAGAGTGCTGGATTGGCCTGCCAAAATGGTGGCAGTTCTACACTCTCAATTTCATCAATCTGTGATTTTTCATCCAATAGTCCAGAGCAATATGCTGGAGCAAACGAATTCAGTTTTATAAATCCAGGCGATACAGCTGGACAAGGCCTTGGGATGGAAACAGCAGTAGCATTATCTTCAGTATCCTGAACGAGGCTAGGTGGTGGGTGTGCTTGCAAAAATGCTAGCAGTTTTGCCCCTCTCGTTTCTTGGGACTCTAGTCTTCCTTCCGATGAACCAGGACGGTTTGCCAAAGTGACTGAATCGGCTCTTATGGATACAGATCGTGCGGTTATATGTTCCGCCAGAACAAGAAAGGGATTAGCATTGTCTTGAGTCATTGTTTTTGAAGCGTCTTTGTTCTGTATACAATCACTTTTCAATTATCAGATTGGGAGCTTGAAGCTGCAGCCGGCTGGTTTGATGTCTCTAATACGAGGGCTACGGAGATTACTGCGTATCAAGTACACAAGGCGAACTGTCAACTTCAGATCATATAAAAATATTTTTCAAATACTTGTGTTTAGTTTCCCTGGGAAGTAGCTAAATTCGCTTAAAAAACTTCTTTCCACAAAAGACTAAAAAGAGCACTTCCTTCGCATTTACTTCAATCCTCCGGTTACTAGTATGTACTTGTTTTTTCTGCAACACCTTCCTATGCAGGTAACTGCAGGTAACTGTCAGACTGTGTCAGACTCATTCTACAACGTGACCCTTTGTCGGGAGTCAAAGTAAGACATTTCTACTAACCAATTGAAACAGCGAAAAATCAGGGAAGATAATTCTGATTGGTTAGCAGAAACGACTGACGACAATGATTGCTGACGAACGTCTCATTCTAGAGTGACTCTTACTTCTGTTCTTCTTCTTCGTTTTCCTTTGTGCGAATTTATATGTCTTACTTCTGTTGAGTCCTTTTATTGGTAAAACTTTTATGGTATATAGTTTAGAGCTTATTACGTGTTGAGCTTCAAATTTAACTACCAGATTTTCTATCTGGCATAAGATCTCATTTACGAAATGAAACCAATTAAAAGTAAGAAGTTTTCCATGATAGTATGCTGATTATACAAAACAATATATTTATATTAATAAATTTATGTTGAAGACCGTATGTCCCTGTTTACGCATCAAGTGCGATCCCTTAAAAGTTGTATAAATTATATAAATCATACAAATTATAGATAATCAGCGAATTGATTGTGAAATCTATGCATTAATTCTCTTTGACATTCATATGAAAATGGCAGATCCAAAATACATACGTTTTACCTATAGAATGATTATATCTACATAGTTATTCTTTTGTCAGACTCACAATAAAAGATGGTGTTTCTACCAGTTCATCCGAAGGAAGTTCGATATTTTCCACAACCGGGAGGTCTAGAATAACTTCTTCGGCGCACTTCTCTTGACAGATTTTATATTGATCATTCAATACAGGTGGTGGCGATTCTTTTCTCCGTAATGGAACACAACGACAGGCCCATGCATCCATTGGCAATGTTTTCTGCTCCTCATCGCCGCTCCAAAATTCTGCAATAGTCGCTGAAGTTTCTCCAGGATCGTAGTTGAGATACATCCACTATAAAATATAAATGAAATTAAAAATAAAAATGTCAATGTATTAATCGATTATAGGTAACTGACATTGAAAAGCTGCTGTAAAGCCTGATGGGAACAATGCACGACAAATTTATAAGACGTCTCTTCGAGGTACTTTTTGTAAATCATATCCAACGCCATTTGAACGATCGACTCGCGAGCAAAATTCACTACGTGATCCGTGTATTCTTCCTGCTGAATTTCCCGCCATTTTGCTTCGGAAATATTTGTTGGTACAAGACCACTTTCTAACCAAACACTTTCATCGTCATTCTCGATCATCTTTAAGTTAGAAATGATCTTCCTGTCATTCCTAGCCGATCTTCTGCTATGTCTTCTCGGTGCGTTATTCATTAATGATATACGAAAATAGAATAAAGAAGAATTAATTTTCAATAGACTTATTTGGGAAAAACTATGACTTGAATCTCAGCGCGTCTTTACTTACACTCACTTTTTTAATCAGTTAGTAATACATAATCTGCGCGCTGCACTTTCATAAAAATAATAAGTGTATTAAGTCTGTAATAAATATTATTACTATTATGCATGTGTAATTGAATATACAGATAAATTGTTATATGAAAAAATTTGATATATAATAAATGATAACTGTTTCATTGCGTATAAAGAATATTCTCGTTACAGGAATTACGCGTAAATATTCGCTTGTACGAACACAATAAATTTGATCACATTCTTTTTGTTGTAATTTCGCGAAATATACGTTCTAGAGCAATAATATAATATTGTTCGAATATGATTATGCTTTCAATTTTATCACTCTTTTGAGATTTTACACTGTATTATTGATAATCTTTAAATATCGTAGTATTAGCAGTCTTGTACCTCTGTAAACAGTCTAGTTACCGAGATTACTCATGAGCACGATAATTCTGTTGTTCTTCGAACGTAAATGGTAATGACAAAGATTTATTACTGGAGATAAGCTGTTTAAATATTCCTGTAAAAGCAGATAGCAGAAAAGCGGTAGAAAACTAAATGTAATATCAACATTTTAAGATAATTCTTACACAGAGGACCGGATTTTTTAAATGTTTCAGTGGGGTGCCACTTGAATTTGTAAATGTGTAAATTTTTCAATATAAACTGAAGCGCAAATGCATTTATTGATTATCTTATTTGTAATTTATAAGCTGCTCGATTGGATTGGATTATTACAAGTGTGGAGTTTGCTTATATACTTATACTTTTAAAGCAGTAACTTTTTTTGCTAATTTTTATTCGTATCTGAACTTTCCGCGAAAATCGTACAAAATTGTAGAATAATATCGATATAAACTTTAGTTTAAAATATACGAGACTGTTGCCATCGTACGCGGATTGACCTGCATGCAGTAATAAGATGATTTAATCATTTCTGATTTAACTGCATTAAAACAAACGTCCATGATAATTTATTATTATTTACTGACCTTCATTACCGTCAGAAGGTATTCTCTCAATATTCTGTATTATCTGCATCGTCTATTTCGAGCAATCTCACAGCGGCTTCGAATCGAAAGCTCGCATGTTTCTCTAAAAGCTTTCAGTAGAGAAAAATCAATTTAAATGAACAAGTTTTTATAAACTTTATTGTCGAGAAATAAAAATGTTGGTGAGAATATCCAAAGTGCCGCTGGCAACGGCTATCAAAAACAGGTATTAAATGAACTTTCGTTCGTAAACGTTTGAGCATATTTAATAGAGTTAACCTTAAATTTTTCCTATTGCATCTAAAATTATTGGGTCATATAAATTGTCATGCAATTTGAATTTATTATATGGTTATCCTAACCTAACGTTTAATATTCATATGTAATTATTTGCTGAAATTGAATAATATGTGTATTAATCTTTTAGCTTCATCTATTTAATTGTTCACGACAGTATGCTATAATTTATTGTTATTGCATTCATCAATCTTTTGCTGTCTGTAAAAAATAAAAACTATATCTTTATTAGTTAATTTCCTGGGTATGGAATATAATATTTTACTATTGTCTTTTTTAGTTCTACCCAAGCGAAACATTTCAATTTCTGGCAAAAATGTGGTCTATCCTCGCAAACAAAATCGACTGTTAATACTCCTTCA
The DNA here is from genome assembly GCA_030142225.1 of Pachycephus smyrnensis. Taxonomy (NCBI): domain Eukaryota; kingdom Metazoa; phylum Arthropoda; class Insecta; order Hymenoptera; family Cephidae; genus Pachycephus; species Pachycephus smyrnensis. Next base: position 281,898 of record JARQST010000580.1, read on the forward strand.
AAGGAAAACGTCACTCCATTTCCACCATTAACAGAACCAATTCCTGACCTCCCTAAACCAATTTATTCAACTGCTAAAGAGGAGCATCAAGTAACCCAAATTAGTGTTTTACCAAATGGTTTAAAGGTTGCATCAGAAAATCGTTTTGGACAATTTTGTACCATTGGTGGTAAGTATGGTGACATTATAATGGTTTAACTGTTCTTTAAACAGTACTTGTTTATTTATATACATTTGTTTTTTGATAATTTTATATTTCAGTACTAATTGACTCAGGACCTCGTTATGAAGTAGCTTATCCTAGTGGAATATCTCATTTTCTTGAGAAGCTTGCTTTCAATGTAAGTCATTGATTTACATCAAATATAAATACCATTAGTTTAAAAGGGTTAGAAACTGACTAACAAAATAATTCTTTTACAGTCAACCAAGTCATTTGATAGTAAAGACACGATAATGCTTGCTCTTGAAAAACATGGGGGAATTTGTGATTGTCAAGCATCGCGAGACACTTTTGTTTATGCAGCGTCTGCCGAACGTAATGGTCTCGACATGGTTACCAAAGTTTTAGGAGATATCGTTCTAAGGCCTCGAATATCCGACGAGGAGGTATTGTTTTTTAAATGGATATTTATGTTGAATGTAACATTCAATGTTTAGGGGCCCACAATATTTCCATATTGATATATTTCTTTACATCTGATCATTGGAAATAATTTCTAGGTCGACATAGCGCGACAGACTGTACAATTTGAACTGGAGTCATTGCTGACAAGACCAGAGCAAGAACCACTGCTTATGGATATGATACACGCGGTAAGATTGCAAGTGAACCCATTTCATTGGAACTTCATAATTTAATGATATTTGAATTTAAGGCTGCCTATCGAGATAATACATTGGGATTGCCAAAGATCTGTCCGGAAGGCAACATACACAAAATCGATAGGAAAATCTTATTTACGTACCTGAAGCACCATTATACACCAAGTAGAATGGTAGTAGCTGGCGTTGGTGTCGATCACAAGGAATTAGTTAGTGCTGTTGAAAAGTAATAGGAATAAACGTCAACTATCCTCCCTTTTTTAAATAATGTTCTGTACGTAATGTAATCTTTCATTGTTACTCCTAGATACTTTGTAGATGAGAGACCAATATGGGAAGAAGACAAGAATCTAGTTATACAAGATAGAGCATCTAGCTTCGTGGATGAGTCCATAGCCCAATACACAGGCGGTATAATTTTGGTATGTATAAAATAATAATTTTTAAAGTTAATTTGTCATATTTTATACCATTGTGATAATTCCTCTTACAGGAAGAATGTAATGTTCCTGTATATGCTGGTCCTAGTGGACTACCAGAACTGTCACATGTCGTAGTGGGTCTGGAAGGATGTTCACATCAGGATCCTGATTTTATTGCTATGTGTGTCTTGAATATGATGATGGGTGGTGGTGGTAGTTTCAGTGCTGGAGGTCCTGGCAAGGGCATGTACACACGATTGTATACTAATGTTCTGAACAGGTAATGAGATTGGACAGCTGAATGTTCATATAAATATTAATTTGACTGTTGTTTTAACAAGTATCCTTTTTAAGGTACCACTGGCTCTACAGTGCAACTGCATATAATCATGCTTATGCAGACACGGGCCTCTTTTGTATTCATGCGTCTTCTACACCGACACATGTTAAGGAAATGATAGAAGTTGTCGTTCACGAGTTGGTAGCAATGGCTGGTAGTATAACGGATAACGAATTATCGGTAGGTAGACAATTTTTTACAATACTATCAATTACAAATATTACAAATAATCTCTATTTTGGTGCACGAATATTGAAGGTTACCTTAGGTATCACTAAACATTACAAATCAGTATTATTCACACGTGATCTTAAAGACACTTTTGCAATAAAGATTAATGAAATTTTATTACAGAGAGCAAAGAAGCAACTACAATCGATGTTGTTGATGAATTTGGAACAAAGACCAGTTGTTTTCGAAGACATTGGTAGGCAAGTACTTGCTACTGGATCGAGGAAACGTCCAGAATATTTTATACAAGCAATTGGTGAGTATTGCCCTGAGGTTAATTTAAGAAATGTTCTACATTCAAATCTTGAAGGGGTTCTCAAAGTGATTTTTTATATCTGTTGACAGACATGATAACCAAAGATGACGTGTTCAGAGTGGCGCGACGTCTTTTGAAATCATCGCCAAGCGTTGCAGCTCGTGGTGAAGTTCGAAATGTACCATCCCTCTCTGATATTCAAGCCGGCTTACTCGATTCCCATGGTCGAATGCCAGGATCACGTAATAGATTATCGCTTTTTCGTTAATGATTTCTTTGCAAAATCGAGTGAACTCATCTCTAGGAATATGCTGAAGAAACGTCCTAACAACTCTTGACAAAATTTAAGTGAAAAAGAAAAATTAACTTATTCACGTGTCAGTTGTCACGTGATTATGCCGATGGTATAGCGTTCCATACAATTTTTGACGAACAGTAGAATCAATGAACGATTCTTAGAGAACTGTAATAAAATATGTGAAGGAAGGTGTTCATTAGAGTCGTGTGACAGTTATCGTTGAATAAGGAAGGAAAATTTGAGCGTAATTAAAGTAACTAACTGCAAGATTTTCAGACAAAACTAAATTAACCGTATTTTCGTTTTACGGTTGCTGTTGTTTATCTGTTATAGTTAATTCCGCTATTTCTTCTTATTTACCATGCAGTTTATAATTCGTTCAATTTTTATGAATGATCCTATATGTACTTCCAACGAGATTTGATTTTAATAATAATCAATTGCATGTTGTTAGTTTCTCTGAATGGCTGAATAGAAAAAATTTCAAATACGAATAAATCTCATGAACAATGAAACAAATAGAAAATGGTGTTAAAGTTATCAACGGAAAATTCTATGTTTTTTAACTGTGAAATTAATTGAACCATTATATCCTTTTGTTATGTTTGTTTTCTCGGCATTTTTATTAAAATAATTTTTATTGTTTCTGATATATGGAACCAATTAATGCTCCCAAAATGTTAAGATGAGATCTTTCTAATTTTTTATCGGTAGTTCTTAATAAGTAAAAGTCACATATGATTAGTTCCGCCATGTATAAGATGAGCAATGATCTAAAATTTGGTATTGATGAAAAACGTAGATAGTAAAAAAAATTAATAGATGTTCGCTGAAGTATGTCAGCTGATAAATGATGCCAGCTTACCAATCATTTATAGATAACTTTTTCAGTGACAATTAATCAAGAAATGACGGAGACATCCTATAAGAAAATTTGAAAAATTAAACATCAAATGTGTGAACATTTTTGTGTCTGATTTCTGCTTTAAACAATATTCATTCAATTCATCTAGGAGCTCAAGAGGACCACTCCAACCCTAACGAAGCCTACACTTTATGCGTATTTACTCACGAGTTGCATTTTTGTAGTATTAGTTTTAACAATTGTCGTTACATATGCATATCCAAAGATGCAAGCGTACACCTACGAGTTGGAACACACCATCTGTGGTTTTGTTGCTGCTAGCACAGAGGAGATACTAATAAAGAGGGCCAAGCGTTATGGGACTTCGTGTCTGATGCTTAGTGGGTACAATGGGCATAGGAGAAACGCTAGAACCAACATAGAAATTTTGGACAGATTTAAAATGCTATATATTTCGTTTAAAACACATAATACACGGGGGCTGACCCTCTTTACCAGTATGTCTTCGGTACCACTGGTCAGATCTATGAGGTGTATTCAGTCAGGAGTAGGAAGGTGCATACTAGAGGAAAGAATCTGTAAGAAATATTCAAATTTGACTTTTCCTATAGATTTTAACCTTACCACTTCTTTACTGGTTCTTTTAAAATTTCTGATAAAGAAATTTGTCGGCGTGCGCATGCGCAAACATCCATACGTAATCAAATTTGCTCGATGTCACCGTGCCTAAAGACAAATTTACATATTCGTATCCCGAGACTAAAATTATTCGCTAATGTCATGCCTTGTGCATTCTTTATTCATATTTGTATTTATATTATGTATGTATCGTAAAGGGGCATTGTAAGTAGATTTAATGTTGATCTCCACTTCTATTGGAATCCATTTGAATAGATGTGATAAGATCGTTATTGTACGCGGAAAGATTCGCGTTGTAAACTTTAGTCACCGTTGCGGCATAACGATTCCACATTTTCAAAAAATCTTGCCCATCCTCGTGGAAATGCTTTACAGCAGCATCTGCTTCTTCCAGTGCAGATATGTATATTTCTTGAATCTTCTATACAAAGATATTTATATGATTATTAAAATTGTTTGATAATGATATTAATTTGAGATAAAATGTCCAATAATCGCGATATATTGACTATACGAAGAGCTAATATAGTAGTCAACTAAGTGTAATTAACTTTTGAAAAGTCGTATAATTCCAGCTTTAGAGTTAATCTATAAATGAACAAAGAATTGACAAACATAGCTATACCGTTAACCGCTGCTGGTTATTCGCAAAAATAATGCGTATAGTTTTCTTACTTGCGCATAATTTTCTGCAACAGAATCGACTCCCAGAGCCAGATTAATTGGACGACCGACTGATATTTTTTTCGTAGGAATGGATCGTGTTTCAAATATTTTGCCAAAATTGCCTATAGTACTCTTTCTCGATACCAAGGAAGATTTCTGATTAGGCCATTCCTTAATACTTGGCCTTTTAATTTTATCTGGTACATTCAATCGATAAGCTGCATCAAAGAGATGGAAGGTGTTATTTCTTTCGTCTAAGGGCAAGACAAATGCATATAAATTATTAAAAAATAATATCTAAAAAAATGCTTTTTCACATTACGCCATTATAAAAAAATACACAGAAATCAAATGTCCGTATTCAAAACAATAATTGCTCTCCTGCCTTGGTTCACGGTTGAACTTTGTCCTGAAGTTCTGAGAGATTTTTTTGACAACGCTACCCCTATATTATCCTTGAGAATTTTTTGCAGATGTACAGCCGCTTCCATAAATTCCAATTTATTTAAAACTGTTTTTAATTGGTCTGTAAGCTGTGTGAGGGACATTCGACAAATGTCGTAAGTTTCATCCAATTCACTCTGTGATCGTTCGAATAAATTTTTCATTAGTCAGTAACACTGTCAACATTAATTTCAAGATCCGTGATACCTTGAACTTGTTATAAAGGGTCGTGACCTTTTCACACATGACACGTTCCTCATTTTGTATCAAATTGTTCCTCTCTTCGAGAAGATTTTTATTACCTGGGAAACCGTGAATGACCTTCAAACTGTTGGTTAGTTTTACGCGCTTTTCTTGAAAATGCTCGATAGTTTCTTTAAACTCAACCGACGCACGTTCCTTTCGCAAAATAATAGATGCATTATTGACTTCGTCGAATTCGCGAAAATTATTTAAAATCCACTTCAGAATATTTTTCCTTAAAAATTTAGCCAATTCCAGAAATTCTGAGGAAGGAAAAGATTCACGCTACGGATTTTTTATATATGTAATAGTTACGTGATTTTCACCTTTGAATTCTTGCATCCATATATTTTGACACTGAGATAAATAGGACCGAAAGCGTAACCAAATTTTTTCCATAAAATCATTATAATTTGACATCAGAACGTCTTCTTTCGTAGTATCACGATTTTCCAAAGATGAAAAATAATTCTAAATTCGAAATTGTTATGTTGTTTGGAATTGTACTATGTTTAATGGTTCTTAAAACTCAAACAGAAAATTCCCCAGACAAAAAGTATCTACCTTAGCCATATCTTGCACACGGGTAAAAGTATTCCACAAGTTACTGATAACAACAGAGGAAAAAAAGTTTCCTTCTGAGATTAACGATTCCTCCGAATTAAATAATAACTCTCGATAGTCAATGTATTTTGTCGATGGTCTTAATTTTTTATGTTTTTCTACTAACATCTGTCCATCTCCAATGCCCGATCTGCATTCTTTCAAATTATTCGGTACGTTTAACGACACTGTTCCTTTTTCCAAATTAAGAATATAAATGATTGTTTGTCAAGCCTTGCTCTTTTCCCTCAACTTGTGTTTAGAAATTTTACTTTTACCTTTCATAGAGGGAAATGCTAAACTAAGAACGTTGAAGCTCTCATTGAAGCCATCAAGAATTTCATTCCAATTATTCAGCAGATTTTTAATTGACAAATTTTTTTTGGTATTATTTTTGTAAATTTCCAAGTGTCCCAGCAGATCCATTGTTAATTTCGTACCTCTATCGAGTAGATGACCTATTTCCTTTTCCAAAAGGTTTGTGCATTTCATTATCGTACTCGATATGGTATCATGAAAACTTCGATCTTGTATCATAGCATTTACACTGTTTAAAATTGAATAAAATTTCATTTTATCAGTTTCTGTTAATGATACTAAAGTGTTTTAAGGTATTGATAACATTTTTTAACCCCTTGTGTGCTGCGAGCACATTCATGTATTCAACGTAAGGGCTCGTTCAGACCAAAGACAGCGACCAATAGGCAAAGATCTTCAAGCTGTGACGTTATAAATCAGACCCAAAGTATCTTGCCCATTGGTCGCTGCGTTCAGTTTGAATCAGGCCTAAGACGTTTAGTATGGCCCATGGGCGCCTATATGAAATCTGGAGAAAAATTCGGATAAGTTTTTTGCGCCAGTATATTGCGATCAACTAACCGTTCAATCGCACTGTTACGTTTTTTATCAATGTCTGCCAATAGTTCTTTAAAAATTCGGTTTATTTTTAATGTTATTTCGCGTTCCACACGCTCTATAGACTTGACGCATACCGACAAAGCTTTGCGAAATTCTTTAGCTTCGTCTGCATGAAAATTTCCACCGTCTTTGAACAAGCTAGAAAACTAATTGAATTAGTAATTGTACAATAATGTTAATTTTTCGAATGACAACGACAATTCTCTTACCAAATACTCTTAATAAATGTGTCAGTTTGATCCTTCAACCATACGCATTTATTAATTAACTGATTATTATACTCCACAAAATTATTTTTTATACGATCTTCATGATGCTCCATTGTCGCCATTTTCTGTCGAATGATTAATGATGGTACAATGATGATATGATGGTACATCGAATGATCAAACACAATGTTAAGAATGTTAAAATAATCTATATATATATATATATATATATATATATGCACATCAGTACTTTTGCTTTGCTATTTGCTTACTCTACCGTACCATTTTTATTAAATGACGAATCAAAGTCCTGCTTTCGGCTTTAGTGAGATCTGTGTAATTTTTAATAAATTCTTCATGAAAATTTTTATTCATTTCTTTCTGCTCCTGTAAAAATGCTCCCAGCTCTTCAGGCACTGAATTCACGAATTGATATATTCCCTATATAAGATCAATGTATAAGTTAATAAACATCTCTCAAATGTAACATTGCATTATTGCTTTACTACAGATCAAAGGTTAGAATACCATTGTGTGTTCTTCTAGACGATCTTTGTGAATTCGAATTTCACGATTTCGTGTCTCGTATATTTCACTGTGAATATTTTTATGTTGTTCAGCAACAGACGTCATTTTGGTTTCGAATTTTTCCTTATGCTCTTGCAATCTAATCTTTTCCCATAGATCAGTTGACTTTAAAATTTGCTTGAGATAAGTGGGATAACTTGACGTTATATTCTGGATCAAACTGTATTAAAATTTAGAATTTAAATTCTGTGACGTATTTATCTCCTATGTTTGAAAACTTACGCAGCTTTCCCGTTTACAATTAACGCATTAAAGTGCAGTAACTGTAATTTAATCTGATTAGTTAGTTTATTCTCATTTTCGAATTCTTTTGTAGAATTTTCCTTTTTTAAATAATTATTAGGTGTATCTTGTATATGTTGGCGCGAATGTTTGAGTACAAATTTTTCGATGTCTAATAACAGTATCGGAATTTCTTGTTCCACCATATTTTTGTATTTTTTAATTTGGAAATGCTTATCTTGAAAATCCTGTAGCGATCTAATAAAAGGAGTAAGAAATTAATAATATTATTGGAAATTGTAAAAGTGATTCAACTGGCAATAAGATTAATAGTACTTTTCTTCTATTTGACGTAAAATCGCATAAACTTGTGTCAAACGTTTCTCCAAATTCGTTTCGATATACTCCTGTCTTGCATTTTCCAGAGCAGCATTCAATCTGTCCTCGAATTCCTTATGTACTTTCTCATACTTAATATTTACACTTTCCACTGCTGTTGTGAGCCCATTTTGAATATCCGTTACTCTAGACACATGACTTGTCCGCAGGGAAATAAAATCTTCCAAAAATTTTCGAACGTTCAACAACGCTTCTTGCATGTTTTGCACGGCATCGTACCGTAAATTCTGAAAGTGCAAGTATATCGTGAACTTCGAAATTATACAACGTGACCTTTATGGTTGCAAATAACTTAGCACGTAATTTTGGTACAAAATTATGAAGTATGAATGAATAATAAAAATATGAAAAGTCATAACATTGACTTGTATGTATTATACTCAGATAATTTTTATTTTGTGCATTTATCATCACGGAATAATAATGTATTGATTCGTGTAAGTTTGTATGCATACGTACAATCGTGTTATATAAAGAACGATTTGTCGTGATATTAAATTTTTAAGTCAAGAGTAATAAGCACCTCTAATTCTGTCGAAATCTCTTTATGTTTTCGTCTAATGTTTCGCAACATCTCATCTACCACCTGATTATCCTGTTCGAAATAGTCACAGTCCTTGTTGACCGATTTAAAACTTTCAACTTGATTTTCAAAAGCATTACAAATATTCAGTAAAGTGGTATGGCACTTTTTGATAACACCTTTAAAAGATTGGTCTGGAATATTAGAAAATATATGAAATATACTGTTCATTGAAATTTTTATATATAATATTGAAGTTGTCATAGTACCAAATGCTGTTACGATTTTATCTATTTTCTTAAACTGTTCGAAAACCATATTTTCGGAAAATAATGCTTCGTCCCACTGTTGCATTATTTCATTCACCTTCTCAATCGTAATCCTCAATTGTGATATAATTCCTGCAACCTCCTTCCGGTCCAACAATATTAACTCAGTATCCATAAGTATTTGTTTTTCAAATCTACCAATTCGAAGGTTTTTGGTAATGGATAATATATCGAAGACAAAATAGGAATTGGAAAATTTTTGAAGGATTATTACTCTAAAATTTGTAAAGCATCAGCGCGAATGATTTCACTGCGTTCTGCTTTCAATGCATCAATCCAATTCTTCATCTTAAATCTCGAAGTGTCGAAGAGTAAACAGATTTGCAAAAATAGATCTGCATAGATCCTGTGATTTTGTAATACCGTTCGATTGTAATGCTGTTAAAATAATTTTTAGTATACATATATCGATATATCAAATAATATATGATATATGACTAGAGTTATAGATATATCTACATTCCAACTTGTAACTCAAATATTTCAAATATAAAGTGCATAAAAAGCAAACCAGTATTTCCTTTTCCATACGACACTGTATCTCTTCCGGAAAGGGATAAAATATTTCGAATAAAATTTTCGAATATTTTGCGACTAATGATTTCGTACATGCGAGTCGGTTTTGCTCAATAGATTGCAACTCATCGAAAAAATCATCAAGAAGCAGTTTATGTTGGTATGCTGCATGTTCAACCTGTTGACTAGCAATAGTGAAAGCTTCTTCAGTAACATCAGTAACCTTAAAGAAAAAATAGTCATAAAATCGTAAAGGAAAATGTAACTTGTTGATTTAATTTACGTGAATCTCGCGTAATTTTATTTGCACGATTTCAATTTCTTCGTAAGTGGTATTAATTGCCATTTTTTGTTGCTCACTGATTTTACGAAATTCATCTTTACACCCTTCATGAATCATAGCTAATTCTGTGGCCATGGCATTAAGCGCTAATTCATGTGCATTTTCTTTCTTTTGCTGTAAATTCTTCAAGATTGGTGATGCACCAGATTTTGGTTCTATAATATTGGAGACATTTTTGCAAAGTATAACGTATTCTGTATTTTACGTCATACTATGCGGAGGATCAAGAGACTCGGTCGAGTCTCGCGCCAAGTACAGGCAACCGGAGGTACAGGTATTTTTTCTTACTGATGCAAAATGGCACTTCCTTAACCGTCCACACGTCTTGTAGCTTCTCAGCCGTTGCCATTGATCCAGGCAAAATTTTGTATCCAAAGAAACATCTTCTAACGAGTGTCAACGATTTATTAAGGATATGAGATTCAATACTTCTTAATCTGCATTTTCTCTGTAGCTATATAAACACATTACTGATAAAGTTCTAAGTATATATCTAATAATATTGCAGTACCAATTACTAAGGAATGACATAACTTTGCTAAAAAAAGTATGTTTCAAAGCAAAAATGTATAAACCAACTTGCGTAGTTACATTGTTAGATGCAGATTTTCTTGAAATTATTGATGAACCAGGCTTATGAATTAAATCAATGGTTTTATTATGTTCCATTATCTAAATATAAATTCAATGCTAGCTTTTGGTAAATACACAAAATGACATTGCATAATAAGAGGTGACAAGTTTAGCAAGTTAGATGCTGTGAAGTTAACTGCCGTTTCTGTTATGTTCTGACTGACATTAGATTTTCATCATTGTATCACATACAAATTGTATTGGCCAATTACATGCATTTGTTTGTAATATATTTATAGGTACATCCGATTGGTCTACATTATTTATACGGTGAAGCGTATTCCATATCATAACTATGCATAAATTTTCTTTAGAAATTGTACTCAAGTATAAAGATATACAGTGCTATTCAGAGCTATTCTGCCAGCTGAAGTTGGCGCGTTCATTTGATTTTTATCAATTCCTATGGTAGAGCCATCTTTATCTGGCACAATAGCTCTGAATAACACTGTATGAAATCATATTTCAATAAGTTTAACATTTTTTACGATATAATTTGATCCTGAGATATATTTATTAGAGTGTGAATCATGCGATTGTAGAAATATATTTTGTTTATTGAATAGCTCTAATAAAGACAAATTAATAATTAGAGATATCGGCTCTGTTATGTATTCCTAGTCGTCTATATAGTATACAATATTTCTTACTTCATATTTCGGCACATTTCTAATATAATTGCTGGTTATAATAATACTACAGATAACATAAAATTGGAGCATAGCCATCGGTGGTTATCACTGGTACATCCAGAAACCTCGAACGAAGAATGATCATTTGTATTAATGAAAAAATTAATCTAATTACGAAATGAAATATGTACTTTGTTTATTTCTGTTCCAGAAATATTCTCGTATAAAAAATGTCCTTACAGTTTCTCATTTCGCGGGTTCGGGAATAGTTTTAAGAAGATAATCGAGAGTGTCGTGGCATCCTATTGGTAGATAGGTCATAAAAGATCAAAGCCTTCCTAAGAACAAATTTTCTGATTGGCCCCTAACAAAACTGTCTGCTGCACGACCGTAAATATTTACTTTTCGCAATCAATACGCAAACGTTTCGGGCCTATTAATTACGAGAACAAATTCAACGCTAATTAAATAATCGTACTCAATAATCGTTCAATAAAACCATGTAAAAGATTGTAGAAATTACATATTAAAATTACGACGGTCATACTTGGCAGCCTTAGGCGCATCAGTTTAGTAATTGGGTCTGATCAGACCGATGGCTGTCATTTGGTCTGTCATCAAACAAAAATGACTATGCGCGTAAGAATTATTAATTGACACGACCTTCTATTTCCATAGTGTAATTAAAAGTAATTAATTACAGAATATGAACTCTTGAACCGTCACGCCAACTGGATTTCCTAACCCCTTCAAAAAGGTGCACCATGTACAAAATTTTGTACTGTCTTCTTATGGTACCTTAGTAAGGATCCTTTTAAGAGGGGTCTTAATACAAGATCAGTAATCGGTAGGAAACGTATGTTTATTCAATCCTGATTATTTTTAACTATATTAAAATTCAAGATATTTTTATATCTTAGAATTGTATGTAACACTCTGCATATGAGACAATGATTTTTATATGTAGACATTAAGTACTATCTAGTACTCCTGGACCAAAGTACGGACCAATCATCTAGGGCTCCATTAAATAATGAACATGAGTGGCCACCTAAGTATTACAGTAAGACCAGAGTTACGTCTTGATACAAAATGGCTAAAGATGGATTTACAACGTTTTCTATGTCGGGATGGTCTTGCCGAATTGTGGAACGAGATGGTACGAGATGGAGAGATAGTGGGACCTTTCAGCGATGGCTTGGTTAATTCAGCAGGAGTGATTGCAAGGAAAGGTAGTCAGGAAGCTTATTCTTCGTTTAATCTTCAGCATTTAAGACATTTGTACCCCATAGGAGATAGTGGACATTACTATTGCAATTTAAGAGTGTTGTCCTGTCTTTGTTGCGATGGTATCTGTGGACCACAAAGTGGGTGCAATTGTGGACCATGCCAGAAGTTAGACACAGAGGAAGCTTCAAGAATAACATCACTTGTAGAAAAAACTGTGCCTGCACAAACTACAATAGATTCCTGGTTGTGGGCACCACAGCCTTGTATGTTGAAAAGAAAACCATTATAATTAAATTAAAAAAGACCACCCAGTTAAATAATTGTCAATAAATCTTAACAATTTTTCAGCCAAGGATGACCTAACAAGTTGTATTGAGTCTTTGATAAAAGAACAAAGAAAACTCTGTCACGAAGTAGCCAACAGTACTCTCTCTGCAACAAGATTAAAACAACGCATTGTAGTAGCAAGGAGATATTTCACAGCCTTGTCACGTCACAAGCCACAGGAGACGAAAGAGATAACCCCACAAAAGACAGCAGTAAAAACTCAAAAAATGTCTGTTAAACTTGAATTATTGCACGTTTATATTTAATGAATGATCTAATAATTCTCATTTGTCATTTCAGCGTGAAACCAAGCGAAAAAGCTACAGTCGATCTAGCTAGAGTAGGTTCTAGAGCAGCCCTTAACTTTTCATTCGCATTTCTACGACGAGCCTGGCGCTCAGGAGAGGATGCTGATCTCTGTACTGAGCTACTCACCGAGTCCTTGGAGGCTCTTCAATCTCTACCGGAAGCAACACTCTTTGACGAGACTAACGTCTCCAGGGTCTGGTTGGACGTTGTCGAAAGATCAGCCAAATTTTTACGTCAGGTTGTCACCGGGTAAGTATCCTGGTCATCATCCATATTTTAGAACTTACATGCGTACGTATTTAAATGTAATAATCTGTCATTTCCAGGGACGTGGTCACAGGAAGATCATGGTGTCCAGTTCCGGTGGCGGACCAGCACACAGCCCTATGTCTACTACTGGAACTGGCGACTCAGAGAGGAACCTTGTCAAGTCTTTTAGATTCGGTGATCCTGCTCCTGCACCTCGGTGGTAAGACTAAGAATCAGGACAACCGTGTGATGCCACCGGGTAGTTCAGCACCGTTAATACCATTGCTACGTAGACTGGAGTCAATCACAGTATCTAAATCAAGACAATCCGAGGATAATTTAATGCCGGGGCCTTGCGAGGTTCTATTGAAATACCTGAGACTTCCAGAAGATGATGCAGTAGCCGTCGACCTGAGAAAGGCGGCCGTGGTGATTATGTGTCACCTTAGCCGACTAGCCACACCACTTCTGCCACCTCTCGTGGCGGGAGGCTTTAACAAAAACCAAGCCCAAATGTATCAAGAGGTCCTCGCTTGGGGTGGCATAAAACTAGGAAACGGAAAGTCTCCACTGCACTGTGACGCAATAACTGAACTTGGCGTAAAGCAACTGTGTTGCACAGAAAGAGCATTAATGATTTTATCTTTGAACGGCAAGGTTTTCATGATGTATTACGGTTCTGAGACTCAGTATCCACAACGTGTTCACGGATTTTCGTCGAAACCCGTGACAATGATCGCTTCTCATTCTGATGGAAAACATTACCTGGCTTTAACCCAGGATAACCTGGTCTACTCATGGGGTAACGGCGATGGCGGTAGACTCGGTCATGGGGACAACACGTCCTATGATGAACCCAAGGTCATTGAGGCTTTATCGGATAAAAATGTAAACTTTATTGCATGTGGTAGTACATATTCTGCTGCACTCACAGCCAATGGTGACTTATATACCTGGGGCCGCGGAAACTATGGAAGATTAGGTCATGGAAATTGCGATGATGTCACTGTGCCAACTCTGGTCTCATCTCTGAATGGACACAAAGTTGTTCATGTCGCCTGCGGGAGCGGAGACTCGCAAACACTTTGTGTAACAGCGTCTGGGATCGTCTTCTCTTGGGGTGATGGCGATTACGGAAAATTAGGTCGAGGTGGTGCGGACGGTTCGAAAATACCCAAGATTGTAGACAAGCTTCTCGATATTAATATCGTTAAAGTCTACTGCGGTGGACAATTCTCAGCAGCGCTTACGGCCTACGGTGAGGTATATACTTGGGGCAAGGGTGATGCCTATCGATTAGGCCATGGAAACGAAGAGCATGTTAGGTATCCCAAGATTGTGGAGGCCCTCAAGAACAAAAAAGTGATCGATTTATCAGCAGGAAATATGCACGTATTAGCATTGACCGATGATCAAATGGTCTATGGATGGGGAAGAAACGATTATGGCCGAATTGATTCATCGTTAGAATCAACGGTAACCAAACCAACCTCGTGCCCAGCTCTTACGGGTAAGGGTGTCATTGGCTTGGTGTGCGGTGCTTCTCAGAGCTTCGCCTGGTCCATGCGTTCCACCTGCTATGTACCAAACAGAGTAGCCTTCGTGGTTGATATTTGTGAAGATACCTTTAAACTTCTGGATATGCTACTGGCCAAGTCTTGTGAAGAACTACCAGGAACACGACCACCTACTCAAGATCGCGAATGTCTGGCAGTTGCAACATTAAACCTCCTGAGACTTCAACTTCACGCCATGATTACACATAACATTGACAATAAATCGGTCGGACTTGGTTCTTCAACATTATTAAACTCCTTGAAGCAACGCTGTGTTGCTCTGGCCAGTGGAGCTGGGATCCTGGCCACCATGCAGGAAGCGGCCCAGGCTGTTCTCCAAACTGGCTGGAGTGTTCTATTACCCACAGCAAATGAACGAGCGAAGACTCTCTCAGGTCTCCTACCGAATTCCAACAGCATGGAGCAATCTAATACCAACAAAGGTCAACAGTTCATGGCTGATCTCTTGGTTTCAAGTCTGATGGCTGACGTAGGTTTGGAATTGGCTCTAAAGGCAGCCATCAAAACCGAGATTACGGATCTGTCTGATGAACGTGAACTTCAAGTACCATCTAATACCATGAAGTCTGGCGAGGTGAAGCAAGCCAAAGAGTTTAATTCGGAGAAGCACAATGTTACCATACCACTTCTACAACTTATCAAGCAATTGATCAGAAATGGATCTTGCGTTACCCAGTCAAGATTTCAGAGTCTACACCATATCACCCGGCATGAAGATTCGCAAAAGGTGGACGATTCACCGAGTCTGAGTTTGCTACTCAGGTTTCAACGTCTCTTGGTTGCTCAGATCTATCATTGTATAAATAAGTCCAGCACCGATGAACCTCTGCAAGATCAGGAGATGCTAGGGGCTGAGTCGCTCCTAAAGAAATACATTTGTCAAATATGCAACCACGTAACCGAAATCCTACCTATCGCAAGCGAGATAGCCAGTGGCAGCGACAAAAACTTTGCTCTAGTCGCATCAGTTCTTAAAGGAGATATCATCAACATTCTCCTACCTGAATTGGTAGTGTGCCTAATCTTACTTCAGGTAGACTATCCCATGTTATTGCTAAATATGAACTGGATGGAAATGCTCACACCAGTCTTGGATACCCTAGACCAATTCAATAGACTTGCACCAACTGTGGAGAAAGAGGACGCTGACGACTTATCTTGGCCAGGTATCATTGCTCCGCAGCACACCAACAAGATGCCTGTTCAGGATGAACCCAGTCTGATTAGATGGGCTGATCTGGAGAATCACAATCGTGATGGCGGTCTTTGGATCGTGATCAACAATAATGTTTACGACGTCCAAGACTTCAGATACGAGGGTGCAACCAATACATCGTCCGCCCTTGAAACTTTACAAAGGATTACAGGTAGAGACGCCATTTCGTCCCTGATCAACGGACCTCAATCACATCTTAATCAGGGTATGATGGACTCCTGCTTTGTGGGTCACTATTGCCAACCTGAACAAGAAAGCACACAATTCACAATTGAAGTAACTGATGTTTGTTTATCATTACTTGATATGGAACGTGCCCTGAGTTTTCTTTTGGGTCTACATGCATGCAGATTAAGACAAAGTTTGGCCCTGCAACCTGCAGAGGAGGAAGCTGGTACGTGGTTGACTGCGAATTTCCTACGCGGTGGTCTCCAGGTACTCCAACCGCCAAACCCTTTCGAAGAAGAGAAAGGTGAAGCAAGAAGTAATAACTCTACAGCTGCAAATTCGCCAACAGAAGCGCCTTTGCCAATGTGTACCAAGGACGAAGCTCAGAAGCTGACTCAAGATAGGGTCACGGCATTCATTCAGGCACTTGCAGAGACTCATAAAAACGATACTTACGTTCAAACTTTCTTGGCCATCGTTGATAGGCATAGTAAGGCTAATAATCTCTTGTCTCATGTCGATTTTTGTGGAGATCATCCGTTAGAAGAAATTGGTCGACTACTCATGGCTGTTATTATCAAGCATCTTGCACTAGGTTACCAAACTATCGCTCTGGTGGACAAAGAACTTACTGAAGGTAACGTGAAACTCACCAAACCCCTGGCAGACATGATCAAGGCCATTCATCAGACAAAGTGGAATTTGATCAAGACAAGACAACAACAAAATAGAAGCTACAAGGAGGTGTGCGCCCCTGCTCAAGAGAAATGTCGATTCCTACTTTATGAGGTTAGACCAGCAACAAGCTACGAAGTGAAAGGTCTTCAACATCTAAAGTTGTTACATACAGTTCCAAGGCTAAAAAAAGCGGCGCAAGCTGTGATAGCCGATTTACGCAAGAATAAAGATTCACCGGCCAAACCAGAAGACATAGTCAATGCTTCCATTCAGAATGCAGAAGCAAAGAACAAGTCAGATGATGACACAACACCAAAAGATACTCCAAATGGAACCATGGCACCCAAACTCGAAGATGTTACTAATGTTACCAATGCTATAATGCAGTTAGCCGAGAAGGTCAAATGTAGACCACTTCTTATAAACTCTAACGATCTCATAGCGAGTATTATAAATTTCACGATTGCTGAAGATGGCGCTGATATCGAAACGATTCGTAGAGCCATGTACTGTCAAGTTCAGAGAGTTAAAATGCGAGAGCAAGGTATCATCATGATTCAGGATCTTCTAAAGAAGGACTATTTGATAACTTCCGTAAAATATTGTCTACTCAATGGTTGGCTAGGATTAACTCATGAGAACAAAACGTTAAGCAAGGACATCACACACTGCCTCAGTAACGTTCAGCTAGTGACACCTTATCAGAGGTCAAAAATTATCTTAGCAGAGGCTAAAGTGACAGCCTGGGCAGTTCAGGCTCTACGAGCTCATGTTATTCAAGCTGAATTACCTAATAAACCCAAGGCTAGTGGTAAAAGCAGTTTAAATCAAGGTACTTATACTTGGCTTAGAAAACTACCTAGGGCCAGATTCTTGCTGACCATCCTCGGTATGTTGACAAACCACCAACGTGCTAATGAGATTGGACTCTTGATTAACTCTGGTCTACTGTCTAGTGTCCTGACCTTGCTCAGACAAATTGGACCATCCGCACCAAGTCAACCACCAAGATCCAAAGAAGCTATAGCTATCTACGAAGACGTTATTCAGAAGGCAAAGACACCCATAGTCCAACTAACAGGAATGGAATTAGCAGCTCTGATGAAGATTGGAACCAGAGTAGTGCGCGGCGTCGATTGGAAGTGGGGTGATCAGGATGGCCCACCTCCTGGCGAAGGTCGTGTAGTCGGTGAGCTTGGTGAGGATGGTTGGATCAGAGTTCAGTGGGACAATGGTAACACTAATTCTTATCGAATGGGGAAGGAAGGAAAATACGATCTGAAGTTAGCCGAACCGCCAACTCCACCTGACAGTGACTCTGACAGTGAGTCACCGGTGGATACGAACAAGAGTGACAAAGACATCTGTAGGGAGACACATCCTACTACATACCTAAAGACCGCATCCACAACTTTACTAAAGATTATTTTGCTCTCTTGTGGACTCGATGCTGACTCTGTCCAACCTTCAGCCATTAAAGTCCTAGCTTCCGTTCTCAGAGGTATCATCTCCACTGCGAACAAGACCGACTCCAGTAGCCAGACACAACTGGCCAGAGATCACCATGAAACCTGGGCAACTTTAGGACTACTTAGATCCATAGCTAACTCAGCTGTACTGTGTCGAGCTTTGAGCACTCCGGCCTGGATTGATCTTCTTCTGGGCATGATTGCGGAAGAGAACAATCCTAATTTACAAAAGCAGATCATGGCCATTAGATTACTCTCCACAGTCTTACCTTCCTGGCCTGTGGAAAGTCCAGAGATGACTCCATTCCTTGAAAAGATTTTTAAACTTCTGGGTCGCATTGCTTTGATGTGTGAAGCGGGTGCCAATACTGATCTCTACATTAATAAATGTCGAGTATCCTTGACAGCGACACATAGCTCAACTCTGGCCGAAGAGTTGATCGCTCTAATAAGGACTTTGCACTCTTTGCCTGGTTGGAACGCAGCTTTAAACACGTTCTTGACTAGTAAACTGGCTCTTGCATCTGATCTCCTAAGTGATGGACCCCTGTTCCATATACAAATGAATGAAAATGGAGGGGAGAACAGCTTGGTAATTCAACAAACCGTCATGGCGGCACTAATCGTTCTCGGAGGTCTTGATAACAGACCTAGGATCGGGGGCCAAGTCGAAGTTGAGGGACAGCTCGCGACAATCTGCAGGATAACGCAACACTGTAAGCTTGTAGTACAGATGCACGAAAGTAAAGTTCCGAAGAAAATATCATTGACGTCCGTAAAAAACATTAGCGAAAAGTTTAATTTAGACAGAATGGCGTTGACCGAACCTTTATTATCAACCTGGGCTAATTTACTTCAAGGACATTGTGGCATGGACAAACGACCTGGTGGAATGCCGGTCATAGCTGGAGTCGTGAATGCTTCAGTTTTACGTATGCAGCAGCAACAACTGGCAGCTCTAAATGCTGGTAAAACCTTATTAGATCATCAAACGAAGTTGCGTCGTGTTCTAAAGTGCATAATGGCCGAGAATGACGGTGACCGCACAACTCTTCTTCAGGAAATGTTAATCAGGGCTACCAAACCTCAACCACTCAAACCAATTTTTAATAGAGAAGAACTCGAAGCAGCAGCCTTAGCTGTATCGCAGTATCTAGCTTCGGAATTGAGACATACACCAATTCGAACTGGTTTAACCTCAGAACCCGCTACTCCAACCTCAGATTGTTCTCTAGTCTCATTAACTTCTAGTCAACAGCGACACTGTAGAAGCAGCACACGCAAGGGCGCCATTGCACCAGCAACCACACCATTGGTTACCCAGTTGATCGAGATGGGTTTTCAGAAGAAAAATGTCGAATTTGCCATCAAAAGTTTGGGTATTGCCGAAGCTAATATTACACCGGAAACAGTTGTTGGTTGGTTGTTGGAAAATCCTGACACAGCCTTCAGTGATACTGAGACATTATCAAGCTTGGATGGTCTATCAGATTCCGAAGGATCCACCAGTGACGACATGGATGATACTTCCTCAACCCATGAAGCTGGATCAGTGCCGGCGCCTACTTACATGAAAAGATCAGACTTCTTATCTGTCGACGAATATGCTATCTATGTCCGCGACAACGTCACGGCTGGTATGTTAGTCAGATGTTGCAAGACTTATGAGGAAGTTACGTATGGTGATGTCGGTCAGGTAGTCAAAATCGACCCAGAAGGACTACATGACCTTAATGTTCAGGTCGCGTGGCAACACAAAGGTGGTACCTATTGGGTCCGTTTTATTCACATAGAATTACTTGGTCATCCTCCTTCCTTACCGGGACCACCAGCTCTGAAAGTCGGTGACAAGGTCAGAGTCAAACCTTCAGTTTCGGTACCGAAGTACAAATGGGGTTCAGTGAATCATCATAGTGTCGGTGTTGTGACTGCAATAATCAACAACGGCAAGGATATCTGTGTAGATTTTCCTCAGCAAAGCAGTTGGACAGGATGTACAGCCGAAATGGAGAGAGTACCATCCTGTCACCACGCGGTTTCATGCAACTCCTGCCATCTATCGCCAATTTCGGGACCTAGATTTAAATGCAAGGCTTGCGAAAACTACAACCTCTGTGAAAACTGCTTCTATACTAAGAGGTCGCATCGACATGGATTCAACAGAATCGCAGAGCCAGGTTCGGCGGCTGTCTATGCTGGTAAACCAGGAAGATACCACAGGCAGGATCTTTCTGAACCATCTTTGATCGAGGACTGGTCCAGATGTATCAGGACTTTAACTGTTTCGTCAAGGGAAAACTGGGCGACACGACTGGTAGACGGTTCCGGAAAATACTGGCAAAGTTGTGGTTCACAAGGGAAGCACTGGATCAGGTTAGAGATGTTACCTGGTATCCTAATACATTCTTTGAAATTGTCCGTTAATCCTCAGGATAGCAGTTACATGCCTTCATTAATAGTTGTCAGTGCTGGCGAATCATTCAGTAATCTTCTTGATTTGACAACTGTAACGATAAGAAATACTGACACTATAGTGGTCCTACTTCAGGACGTTAAGGAGTACTATCCTTGCATCGAAATCTCCATTAAACAATGTCGTAATGGTGGAATTGATTGTAAGATTC
Organism: Pachycephus smyrnensis; assembly: GCA_030142225.1. Classification (NCBI taxonomy): domain Eukaryota; kingdom Metazoa; phylum Arthropoda; class Insecta; order Hymenoptera; family Cephidae; genus Pachycephus; species Pachycephus smyrnensis. The sequence continues at coordinate 302,889 of JARQST010000580.1, forward strand.
ATGGTCTGCACATAGTTGGTCGGAAGAAGTTATTCGAGAATCAGTTGGCGACCTCAGTGTCCTTCTTAGCTTCGGATTGGGAAGTTGTCCAGGAACAGATGGCAACACAACATACTGGCGATGCGCTTCAACATTCAGCTGTGTACGTTTGGGGCCTGAACGATAAGGATCAACTAGGTGGCCTCAAAGGATCAAAGATCAAGTTACCAATCTACAGCGAAGTTTTGTCACAACTGAAACCTGTTCACATAGCTGGTGGTAGTAAAACGCTCTTCATCGTCAGCCAGGAAGGCAAGCTTTACGCCTGCGGAGAAGGTACTAACGGTAGATTGGGTTTGGGTGACAACAACAACGTCTACGAACCACGGCCGATCCCATTCCTAAGTCAATACGTGATTAAGAAAGTTGCAGTACACTCTGGTGGCAAGCATGCTTTGGCCTTGACCTTGGACGGTAAGGTCTTCTCTTGGGGTGAAGGTGAAGATGGCAAGCTTGGTCATGGCAACAGAATTTCCTTGGATAAGCCACGACTTATAGAAGCCCTCAAATCTAAAAGGATCAGAGATATAGCCTGTGGCTCAGGTCACTCGGCAGCCATTGCCAGCAATGGTGAACTCTACACCTGGGGTTTAGGTGAATACGGCAGATTAGGCCATGGCGATACAAACTCCCAACTCCGACCAAAGCTGGTGGAGGCTCTGGTGGGTCAAAGAGTGATTCAGATAGCCTGCGGCAGCAGAGACGCACAGACGATGGCTTTAACCGAAGATGGTTCCGTTTACTCATGGGGTGATGGTGACTTCGGCAAGTTGGGACGTGGTGGAAGTGATGGCTGTTACACACCGCTGTTGGTTGATCGATTAAATGGACTTGGTGTCGTCCAGGTCGAATGTGGTGCACAGTTTTCATTGGCGTTGACCAAATACGGTGAAGTCTGGACCTGGGGGAAAGGTGATTATTTTCGACTGGGACACGGCAACGACCATCACGTAAGGCGACCTACTGTTGTTGAAGGTCTTCGTGGTAAAAAAGTTGTTCACGTCGCTGTTGGGGCATTACACTGTCTAGCAGTTACGGATGCTGGTGAGGTCTACGCATGGGGTGATAACGATCATGGTCAGCAAGGTAATGGCACTACCATAGTTAATCGAAAACCGTCATTGGTACATGGTTTGGAGGATGCCAAAGTTAACAGGGTTGCCTGTGGCTCCAGTCATAGTGTAGCGTGGGTACTGATTGATCAGCCAGCTTTCAGCAATCAGGAGCCAGTGACCTTTCCAACTGCTAAGGATCCTCTTGGACAAGCATCTCTAGGATTTATGGATATTACGGATACTAATGCTACCAACACATCGAAAAATGTCAGACCATCACTGTCTCATATCATCCTGTCTTTAGAAAGCAACGTTGCAAAACAACAGGCTCTGCAACACGTGATAAATGCCTTACACATAGTACAAGCCAGAACAGCCATAGTAACCGCTTTGCGAAGTCATACGACATTGGCATCATGTGCCAGAACTTCGAGTCCAGACACGCCACCAGAAGGTACCATGGGCTCAAGTGTAAGTCACACAGTCTACCAGAACGTGGGCGAGATAGCTCAGGGTGGTGGCGAGGCACCGGCCAATGTTGCTGAAGTGGCCAACATAGTTGCCAGTCCCAGAGCAACTCCAGAATCGGAAGAGTGCCCATTAGCTGTATTTCCTTCAATGTCCAGTTCGGCAAGTTTATCTTCCAGGGCCTCGAAAATGTCAACCAGTGCAATGAGCGTGATAGCGGCGACTTTAACATCAAATGCACAAGTCGTTGGAGATGCTATCACCAATGATCCAGGTCTGGATGAGTTCACATCAACCTTGACCGAGGATGATGCCAGAATGTTGGTTGATCTGCTGAAGTTAGCTGTGGCAAATAGAGTCTGCGACGGTGCTAAAGAGACCATATCATCTGTTCTAATATCTTTGGGTAAATTTAATCGTTTGGTTGGTAACATGCTTCTGGAGCTATGTGTAACAGAGCTTGAAGACACAGCAGCAAATTCAAATTGTATGAATAATGCACCACAGCCTGTGGTTCAGGAGACACCTCATCCTTACATAGATGACACGACTTTAACGGGACACGTTAAAATACCTGGTGCCGAAGCACTCAGAGTAGAGTTTGACAGACAGTGTTCTACCGAGAGGAAGCACGATCCTTTGACAATTATGGATGGTAGTGGCAGAGTGGTCGCTCTCAAATCTGGCAGAGAATGGAGCGAATGGGCAGCTGAAATCAGAATTCAGGGTGATGAACTCAGATGGAGGTTCTCATCGGATGGATCAGTGAATGGGTGGGGCTGGAGGTTTACTGTTCATCCTGTGTTGGCCACCCTGGCTCCTCATGAACTAGGTTCTGATAGAGCCGTTCTGTCGCAACCAGCTATCGCATTAGCAGAATGTCTTCTGGATAATTCTCTCATTAATTCCGACAAGAATATAATAACGAGGCTGGCAGCAGCTCTTGCTCAGTGTAGTCAACTGAGTATATTAACGGCTCAGCAGAGAATGTGGGCCTTGAAGAAGCTCCAAGTGGTTTATTTGAGCGGTCCTGGAATACGACCAGAAGCAGCATTATCATCATTACTTGGTTCACTCCCGCAAGCTCTTCTAAGACAGTACGAATACGAAGATCCTGCTGTTAGGGGTGGCAAGCAGCTGATGCATAGCGATTTCTTCAAAGTTCTTGTCGCTTTGGCTTGTGACCTTGAATTGGACGTCATGCAATGCTGCTCGGAGATTCATAAGTGGTCTTGGTTCAGAAGATATTGCTTAGCTGCCAGAGTGGCCAAGTCCTTAATTAATAGAACACAATTGCCCAAGGCATTTTCCATCGAGGTCACCAAAAGGATCAACGAGATGATTACAGATGGTGATGGTAGTGCCAGAGATCACGAGAATCATGATCTTTTTAAGCTGGAACACGATGAACAACTTCTGCTCTGGCTAAACAGAAGACCTGAAGACTGGACTCTTTCCTGGGATGGATCTGGAGCCATCTACGGTTGGGGTCATAATCATAGAGGTCAACTAGGTGGCTTGGAAGGTGCAAAAGTTAAGCTACCATCACCTTGTGAGAGTCTTTCAGCCTTGAGGCCAGTTCAACTAGCTGGTGGGGAACAGACCTTATTCGCTGTCACTGCCGATGGCAAAGTATATGCAACCGGTATGTACCACAGTTTACTTCACGAAAATTGGAAAAAAGGATTCTATGCATTTCTTAAATTTAAGGCTACGGAGCTGTAGGTCGACTTGGGATAGGCGGTACTGATTCCGTAATGATACCAACACTTCTCGAGTCCATTCAACACGTCTTTATCAAGAAAATAGCTGTGAATTCTGGTGGCAAGCATAGTCTGGCCTTAAGCTCGGAGGGTCACGTTTACTCTTGGGGCGAAGGAGATGATGGGAAGCTTGGACATGGTAATAGAGTCTCTTTTGACAGACCCAAGTTGATCGAAGCTTTGCTTGGAATGGAAATCGTTGATATAGCCTGTGGAGGACTTCATAGCGCAGCGATAACGAGCGCAGGATGCTTATATACCTGGGGAAAAGGTAAGCTGTCAGAGTTATCCGAGCCATTAAAACTACCCATAATCTTAACCCCAGTTTCATATATCGTCATCTTTTCACAAGGACGCTACGGTAGATTGGGACATGGTGATAGTGATGATCAATTGAAACCGAAGCTAGTAGTGGCTCTTCAAGGATATAAGGTCGTAGATGTAGCCTGTGGCAGTGGAGACGCTCAGACGCTTTGCGTCACTGACGACGACAATGTTTGGAGTTGGGGAGACGGCGATTATGGCAAACTAGGTAGAGGTGGAAGTGATGGTTGTAAAGTTCCTATGAAGATCGAGTCCCTGGCTGGTCTTGGTGTGGTTAAAGTCGAATGTGGAAGTCAATTTTCGGTGGCCCTCACACGATCCGGAGCGGTCTATACTTGGTAGGTCACTACCATCAGCTATTTTAGTATAAATACTTGCTCTATTTGATTAACAACCGGTCATTAAATTGAGCTTGATACGATTCTGAATTTTAATTCAGGGGCAAAGGTGATTATCATCGCCTAGGTCACGGTACCGATGATCACGTTCGCAGGCCCCGCAAGGTTGCTGAGCTGCAAGGAAAGAAAATAATATCAATTGCAACTGGTTCATTGCATTGCGTGGCCTGCTCTGATAAGGGAGAGGTGTTTACCTGGGGAGACAATGACGAAGGTCAACTCGGTGACGGAACAACGAATGCCCTCGTCCGACCGAGATTGGTTCATGCCTTGCAGGGTAAGAAGATAACTAGGGTAGCTTGCGGAAGTGCACACACCTTAGCATGGTCGACAACCAAAGCTACTCAAAGTAGATTACCGGCAGCCACTCCCATGGAGTATGATCTGGTGAAGGACTTGCCGTTCCCTGCCCTCCACAACAGACTCGTCCTTCTTCATCACTTCGCGGAACTTTTGTGCCCATCCTTATCCATGTTCCCGACAAGCGGACATATTGGCCTAAACAAGTTAGCTCCTATGCTGGTCTATAGCATCAAAGAAGCGACCTTCCGTAAGGTCGTTCAAGCCACCATGGTCAGGGACAGACAACACGGACCGGTAATTGAGCTGAACAGAATTCAAGTGAAGAGAGCTAGAAGTAAAGGTGGCCTTGCTGGTCCTGATGGCATTAAATCAGTTTTTGGTCAAATGGTCTCGAAGATGTCACTTCTTACTCAAGATGTACTCTTCTTACCCCATCGAGTTTGGAAAGTCAAGTTTGTTGGTACGCATACTATTTCCTCAAATAATACGGTGTCTGATACTTTCATAACAATTTGTTGCATACGAGATTCCTGTATCATAATTCATTAGCGAATATTTCTTTTCTTGCTGAGATAATATATGCATGAAATTAATCAAAAAATTGTATTTGACAGGTGAAAGTGTCGATGACTGCGGTGGTGGCTATAGTGAGAGTATAGCAGAAATGTGTGACGAGCTTCAAAATGGCTCACTTCCGTTATTTATACCGACTCCTAATGGTCGCGAAGATAATGGCACGAATAGAGATTGTTTTCTATTGAATCCAATGGCGACATCGCAGCTACATTATAGCATGTTCCAGTTCTTAGGTGTCTTAATGGGAATAGCTATAAGAACAGGCAGTCCACTAAGCCTGAACCTGGCAGAACCAGTTTGGAAGCAACTAGCTGGTATCCCACTTACACCAGCAGATTTAACCGAGGTCGACAGAGATTACGTTCCTGGATTACTTTGCATCAGGGACATGGATCCTGATGAGAAGGTCTTCCAGACCCTGGAGATGCCTTTTTCAACGCCATCTGCAGTTGGCCACGATGTACCATTGTCAAACCGGTAAGTTTTCAGCTTTCACAGGAAGCTTGGCAGGTGGGAGGCACAGATCAACACAACTATGGCTGTGTTCCGAAATGTACTGCCAGTACTACGTGTATCGTCGTGTCTCTGTTTATCTGCATGCAATTAAGTGAGACACAACCATGCTGGCCAGTACTGGCAGTCTATTTCGGAACACAGGCTAATATGAAGCCTGAAAATTGGTTGGTTTTAACCGAATGTTGTAAAAAAGACCAATGGTTTCGCTTTGTGTCGAGTTGTGTCGTTCTGTATCTTGCAACTGAAAAGTTAAAATTCAACATTTGCAACCTTAACAAATCCAAGCATAATGTGTAACTGTACAAAAAAAATCCAGTCGTATCTGTTATAAAATATCTTCAATGAATGGCATATAAATCATATTTCTTTTTAATAGATACCGGAAGATAACCCCTGAGAATAGACATGAATATGTCAGACTAGCTCTGAACTACAGACTCCACGAATTTGATACTCAAGTCGGGGCTGTTCGTGAAGGTCTCTCTAAGGTTGTACCTGTTCCACTCTTGGCATTGTTTAGTGGAGCGGAACTGGAAACAATGGTCTGCGGTAGTCCGGATATTCCTCTAAGTTTACTTAAATCCGTCGCTACATACAAAGGTAGGTACCCTGCAATTTAGTCATAAAAAAACATTTAGTGACCGATTCTGAAATCGAACTTTTGATACATATTAACTCTGTTGTACAACTTTTATTAAACGCCATTAACAAGATCATATTTTACTTCGAGTAGGAAAAGTATTTTAAAAATTTTGCAAGAAAATATTTAAATTATAGTATTCATTATTTTAGGAATCGAAGCCACTGCGCCACTCATTCAGTGGTTCTGGGAAGTAATGGAAGAATTTTCTAATCAAGAGAGATCTCTGTTCTTGCGCTTCGTATGGGGAAGAACGCGCTTGCCGCGTACCATTGCTGACTTTCGAGGAAGGGACTTCGTTTTACAGGTAACATTCAACAAAGTAGTAAATATCCAACAAAAAATTGTGTTTGGTCGGTACACTGTCTGTATCTCTTTCAAACGTATTTCCTTTTTAAAATATACAAATTTGTGTGATAAAAGATCTATTTTTTAATCATAAAGTAAAAAACTATATTTTCTTATACATTCAGGTCATGGACAAATATAATCCTCCGGATCACTTCCTTCCGGAAAGTTACACATGCTTTTTCCTGCTTAAGATGCCAAGATACTCTTGTAAACCCGTGTTACGTCAAAAGTTAAAGTATGCAATACACTTTTGCAAGAGTATTGACACAGATGAGTATGCCAGGGTACAAGCCGCAACGAATTCAGACACCGAGGATACAGATAGCTTAGCGAGCGAGGAACACACGTCCTTGTAATTTTAAAGTCATTTGACGCAGGTCAGAAATCACTGATCGAATCACGAAGAGATCTAGTCGACGTGCAAGAGCTTTCTGTAATAAGTGTAATATTTTTTCTGTTTATCCTTCGTGAAGTGACAATTAATGGAAACCTATGAAGTTTTACCTTAATTTCTCAAACACAATTATGAAAGTGAATTAATGCTACGCGAACTTCTAAAATGTACTTTGCTTTTCCTTTTTTTCTCCAATGGCACAAATAATGGCGCCTCCTGTATCGTTAGGTTGCGAGCGCTTGAAACTAGACTGGAAATAATTACTATCATTAATTATTATTAACTATTGATATTGATGTCGATAAGAGAAAATGACTGTGTAATAATGGTGCAGCACGAATTTAAAACTCAAGGTTAATTTTCTTTTATCGTATTGTCTCCGTTTATATAATTTTCATCTTCGAATGTAATGTATGTGACTACAATGTTTACTTCGAATTACGTGGAACGACTAGTGTTTCGCTGATATTTGCTTGAATGCAAAGAAATAAGATTAAAGTGCTGCCATCTCCATTTAGTTTGTATCAAAATTTAAAAGAGTCTGCACGGTAGCGACAGACATTAACGTTAGACATTTTTGAAAAATTATTATTAGACTGCGGTAACACCACCACTTACGATTAGTTAATTAAATAGTTTAATCGTTATCTGAAATTCATGTTAAATTATTATTAGATATTTGTATAGATTATCAAATTCTTACTGCATTATTTCTTTCGATTTCCCATTCTCTTCATTTTCATATCGTTTTAGCAGTATGACAATTCCAATCTCCATGTTTTTCTTTTCTTTTCATACAAGCATAAGAAACTTTTGCGTTATGCCACCAAGGCATTAAGGAAATTCTTGTGATATAGTGCAATCACGCAAAATGAGAATGAACAAGACAATTAATTTATGTGTAATCAATGAAACTGACACAGCTGTATTTGTTAAAAAGCAATTTGCGTCCGACAAGTGATATAGTTTTTTGTTTTAAAAATATGTACGGTAATATGACCTAAGCAAAACTAGGCTTTTATTGTTTCACAATAACCAAATTTTGTTACTTCTTTTATGCACAGATTGTTTTTTTTTTCAAATGTATCCTTGTTCGTATTAATTTCATCTTTTACACTAATATTCTTTTTTTCATTTTCACTCTTGTGATAGAATTACACCGCGAGAACCTTTCTAACTATATCACCGAAAACGTTTACGAACAAATATAATATAAATACTATAAATATACGTCAGTATTGTCGTTATTATTGCTACGACTCCCTATTTTTACTATTTGCATTCCTTCTTACAACCCAAATCATATGTAACACGGAATCTTTTATGCACAAAAACATTAAATTAACTCATGCATCTTATCTATTGTCTTTCGATTTATATATTGCAAAACAGACTATATTAGTATTTGGAAAAACAGTTCGTCGCTGCTTTTGTTTATATTAGCCCGAGAGATTCAATGATAAATTACGCGATTCTATCGTAATCCACCATGGCGATTAACTATGATTACGATATCAGCGGCAATTATTAAGCATTAATTCTAATGATTTCCTTACAATCTCAATACTGAAGAAAATTTTGTTTCATGTCCTCGCGGCGATGACGAATAATGATACTCCGTGTGACTCCATACATTGAAGATGATGAACCTTGACACAAACGTACCTATTATAGAATCTACTCAAGGCTTCTCTACGCACCTCGTAGTACCAGTTTAAGATTTTTTGTTTTACTTTCAGAAATAATATCCGATCCTACCTGACAGGGTCGACTTGCAATGTTTCAAGGTCTTCATCTTGATTTTTAGACTAACACGATATATATATAGTTATATGTACGCACCGTGATGATGTGATCGAGGTGATATACTTTGTTCAGGTAAACTTCTACTCATTTTCGGCGTAGTGCAATATAATCCTTAGCACTTGCTGTATAGTGTGCATTTAATTCGTACCATTCATCAACAGTGATATAACAATTTTATAATAGTCGTTTTATGTAATACTTATTCTCAGTAACGTATCTACAGAATTTCATAGACGTCCATTGGATATTCGTGGGCTATTGAAATGTCCAGGATGTTTTATCGACAATGACAAAACTTTTCTGCTACTGGGGTATCTAATTAAATAAATGTTAAATATGCTGCATTGTGCATATCGTTATATACATATATTGTCCTACTTTCACTGTAGTCAGGTATTCGCATATGAATATAAATGCAGCATAATCGATTCGTCAATATAAATCTTTTGATCGTTTTCTTTATGTTTAATTCAATGACGTCTTTCGACACGAAATACAGCATTATATCTCTTACGAATACACTGCAGTAATATAATTGTGGAGATTGACTCATGCATGTCTGTTATCGGAACTACAGCACGTATTTAATTTATTTTATAACTTTCTGCTGTAAAAAGTATCTAATGATACAGAAGAATGCCATGAAATCGCTATATTGATTATGCAGTAACTAGAATATTTGTGACCTGTTACCTATTTCACACGGGACATTCAAAAAAGAAAAAATACGATACTTTCTTTTCAGGTCATTGACTTTCATTAGTCATCTCACTAATGCGTCTGCTGGCAACGTCTAGTGGGAACATCTAGCACAAGAGTACAATGTGAAAGTTTTGAAAATCTTCGACTTTTTAACGCCCTTTACATGATCAGAGTCAGAATGCATGACTCGTACATTTAAAAAATTTTTTGTCGTAGTATGCGTAAAGTACGCGTTTTTGGCCTTGTTTTGCGAGCGTAAAGTTCGACTTTACGCCCAGTGAGTGTAAACAAAAACTGTCCTTAC